>LPNX010933289.1:1021645-1054904 GCA_001517045.1 Pseudotsuga menziesii
ATTAAAGTTAATGAATGTTATGGTTTAGTTTAGTTTTATGTTATAAACTTATAAATTAAATTAAATTATTTATTAAATGTTATTTTTTTTTATTATATGTAAAATATATTAAATATAACTTTTTTATAATACATATAAATGTTAATATATAATAAAATATAACTTATATTTTAATAATATTAATAATAACTAATTAAGAGTCTATGTGGAATCTCATTATAAATTTCTAATTGGATTATAATTGATATATTTTGGGTATCTATTGATGTCTTTTGTACATTTATTGATGTCTTGATTTATATAGACATGTATATTCTTAATATCTATGAAAAATGTTTTTTTTAATAAATAAAAATGTATATATTTAATTTTTTTATTTGCCAAATTTTTCTTGATCCGATTCAAACTCTTCGCTCTTTTGCCTCGTCGATTTATTGTCGATTCTGAGTCTTGTAAGTAGTATGTTCTTAATACATAATAATATACACGCTGATCAAATTAAAAGGTTAAAGGAACTTATTTTAATTGTACGCCACTGACGACAACACGACAACTTTGCTCCCAGCCATTGATCTTTACTTGGTGTATGTTTTCCCGCCAAAAGATCCCCTCGAGTGGAGGTTCTAGAATTCCCACACTAGAAGATCTCTTCTAGGCTGATACTAATGGTTGATGCACTTCCTTTCCTAAATTGTTCCCCTCTCCCAAAAACGCAACCAGTGGTTGGTCTTGGGATTGTCCCCCTTTCCTAGTGCACCACTTTCGACCTCCAAGGTCAATTTCTCATCTCGAACCCCCATTGGAGCATTCGAAACTTGAGATCCACTGGGCCTAGACACTTGTCTGGGATTGTCCTCCTATCCCTCGGTTCTAGTACAACCAGGAAGAGATTTCCACATAGGATTGCCCCCCTCTCTTGTTGGATAATCTCTCAAAACAACTCTTTCGACCACCTGGGTCAAAACACAGATTCAAACCCCCACTGGAGCATTCGAAAGCAAGGAGAAAATTGTCCTCATGATCCCGCAAGTTGTGTTGATTTTAGAGCAACATTGAGAGCCATTCTATGAGAGAATGGAGGCACCTGGTCAGTTACCAGGAGTTGATCAACATAATTTAGTCTGTGAGTGAAGCTTAGCCTAGGGATGAGAGCCGTTCTTTAAGAATGGAGGCACTTGGTTGGTTACCAAGATGTTTGCAGCTGTGAGATCCATTCTCAGGGAGGATGGTACCCTAGTCAGTTAACTAGGGCAAAGTAAGACTCTAGAAGGTACCCTAGGGCTCCTAGTAGTCTCCTGGGGTTCTTGGTCTGGGACCAAGCAGGTTGATGCCATGGCAAAGTCCCTAACATATGGTTAGGGCCCCTATATGTCTGTATGGTATTACGGTCTGGGACCAGATAGTTTCTTGGACACGATGTCCAAGCAGATCTTGCAGGTTGAGACAGAGACTTTCTGGTCTGGGACCAGGTAGATTCTTGGTCTGGGACCAAGCAGTTCTTGCAAGTACATTCCTGGTCAGTTAACCAGGTGGATCTTGGTCAAGTTGACCAAGATGATGATGTATGATGTCCTCTCTCCTAATCAGTTATTCCTAGGTTGTTTCTCAAGGTACTGGCCGCCCCTTGATGATGTCACTAGCACTTAACCCCTTACTGTAATGAGGACCAACGTATCACATCATCCAGTTTGGATTTTCTCCTCATACAGTGATGATAAAGATACATAAAACACATGTGATAATATACCTTGAGAGAGAAAGGATTAAAGTCCTTGGTCTTGTTGGTCCTATGGGTAAAAGGGGTTGTTTGTCCACCTTTATGGTACACCTTGATCTTGTGTGTATGAGGGTTGTCTTACCTTCTTATTATGACCCCTTTGGTTGACTTATGGTCCTTTATCTTTTACTTGGTCCTAGCACCCTTATTGTGTGTAATTTTGGTATGGTGACTTTTATTTTATTGTTTTTATTATTGTTATTTATGCGACCATTTGACCCTTGGCACCATATACTAAGTCAACCTAATTTTATATTTTATGTTTTATTGGTAACCACCCTAAAAGCTAGGGTTGAAGAAGAACCTTTCTAGCTATCTTTTCAAGTTATAAAAACAATTCTTATTCTTCATTGTACGTCGTCCAAGAAGCTAAGCCTCAGCTTTGATCTTTATGTTTGGCGTCAAGGAATATGCTTCTAGGGTTTTGCTGCTTCTTCCATGGGTTATCAATAACGAGTTTAAGGGTTGTTTCCTTCCCTGCTGAACCGTGAACTATACTGGGCCATGACTTCTTGCAACTGACCTGTGAACTGTGTAGTGTCCCCCTGGCTGGCCGTGACTGATTTGAAACCCTTATGCGCTGGGGGTGACAGTATTGGCTTCCTCATAACAGACCTTGATTGTTTTGGAGCCCTCTAGGGTTGGCCATGACTGTGTTGGAAACCCTATGGATTGGCCGTGACTGTATTATTCTTCTCCTAGCAGGTCGTGACTGTAATAAGTCTTCTCCCAACAAGCCGCGACTGTAATAGCCCTCTCCTAGATACATGACTGTAATAGTCTTCTAGCAGGCCATCACTGTAATAAGTCTTCTCCCAGTAGGCCGTGACTGTAATAGTCTTCTAGCAGGCCATGAGTGTGTTGAAGCTCATGTAGGCTAGTTGTGATTGTATCCTTCTAGTTGGGCGTGGATTGTATAGGCCCTTTAGGGCTGGGCCATGGATTGTGGTGGCTATTCCTAACTAGGCCGTGGGCTGTTCTTGGACTGTTAGCTTGGCGCTGCTAAACCTAGTTGACTGTGGTGGCTATTCCTAACAAGGCCTTGGGTTGTTCATGTCTACTTGCTTGATGCTGTAAACCCAGTGAATTGTGACTGTGTAAGACCCAGCCTAGTGGAATGTGACTGTGTATCCTAGTGACTGTGTAAGAAACATCCCAAGTGGGCTGTGATTGTACCTTACCTCTTTGACCATGACTTGTTTGCAGCTCACCTTGAATTGAGCTGTGGTTGTGTTAAGCCCTAGATGATAGGTCAACATTGGTGCTAAGTATGTTGAGATCTTTTGAGGGTGCTTAACTGTGTTTAGGGATGAGTATCTTCCGCTGCTAGTTTTCACACTTGGTAACTGAGATATCTTGTTTACTACTATAAGTTCATAGCCTTAACAAAAATCTAACCTTCTCTCTCTCAAGGTATGTTAATTGTTTTTCTGGTAACTTGTCCTTTCAGTGACAAGTTCTAAACCTAAAAGTATCCGAGTATAAGACTGATTCAAATTGCTCTGGACTAGCATTATTCTTTGTTAAATGGTACTGCTAATTTTGCTTTATTTCCTGTACATTGCTATTGATCCTTTCATTAGTTATAATATTGTTATTGTTCATGGTAATTGGTAAATCATCTCAAGGACCAACTCTAACACGGTTGAAAGAGATGAAAAATTATGTTTTGAAGTGTATTACAACAGTACTGTTCTGGATCTAGTTCTATTTTAGTTTTGGTTTATGCATCAAAGTATAAAAGTTCAATTTGCTTACATCAAACCCTAACCTAACCAAAACTTTAACAGGTTGAACCCCTACTAGGGCATTCGCTTCACAGGGATAAAATTGTTAAAGATAGTGAAGTTGCGAGAGCCATTCTCTGAATGGCACCCTAGTCAGTTAAATAGGGTTCTTGGTCAATTAACCAGGCATTGTAAGTCCCTAGCAGGTACCCCAGGCCCCCCAACAGTCTACTAGGGTTCTTGGTTTGGGACTAGGCGGGTTGATGCCATGGGAAAGTCCTTGGCATGTGGCTAGGGTCCCTATCTGTCTCTAGGGCATTTTGGTCAGGGACCAGACAATGCTTGGTCATAAGGACCAAGTAGATCCTGCAGGCTGAGACAGAGACATCCTGGTTTGGGACTAGGAAAATTCTTTGTTAAGGACCAAGCAGGTCCTGTAGGTGGTTGATCAACATTCAGTTTGGGACTGAAGCTCAGCTTAGGGTTGAGGACCATTCTCCGAGAGAATGGAGGACCTGGTTAGGGACCAGGGGGTTGATCAACATGATTCAATCTGGGACTAAAGCTCAGCATAGGGATGAGAGTCATTCTTTAAGAATGGAGGATCTTGGTCAGTGAACCAAGATGATGATGTGTGATGCCCTCCTCTCCTATGTCTTCGAGATGGTTGTGCTAGGTTGTTTCATCAAGGGATTGGACACCCCTTGATGGAGTCACTAGCATTGACCTTAGGAGCAATCAAGAGGACCAAAGGATCACATCATCCAGTTTGGACTTTACTTATATGGCGATGATAAAACTTCCAGTTATTGTATGGAACGCTTGTGGATCACATACATTGAGAGAGAGAGATAAAACTTGGTTGATTCTTCTTGTGGGTAAAAGGGTTGTCTTCCCACCTTGTTGGTACACTTTTGGCCTTGTTGGTAAAAGGGTTGTCTTCCCACCTTGTTGTGACACATCTTGTTGACTTGTGGTTAGCCTTCAGTTTGGCTTGGACTTGTTGATCCTATGTACTAGCGCCCCTCGGTGTGGTACCTTAACCCTTTGATTATGCTGACTTAACATCAAATTATATTTTATATATTTGTCAACCCTCCTTAATATATGATGTCTTGACCGTTTGAGTAAACCCTAGGTCATTGAAAGATTAAAAGGGGAACATTCTAGAAGATCTTTTAGAGGTTATAAATAAAAGCCTAGCTCTCATTGTTTTGATGTCTTGAAGATGAGATCTGATCTGATTGCTTTTGTTTGATCTAGTTTAATGCATGCTTATTCTTGAGTGATGTCTAGGGTTTTCCAACCTTCTCTTGCTTGGGTGCTCTCTTGATTTGGACTCCTTGTAGTTGTTTGCTTCTCTTTCTTGCACATGTGTGAGTCGTACTCTTCTGTCTTGTGGGCTGTCATACTTTAGTTGAAGGCCGCTGCTATTGCTGACTGTTTGTGAAGGTGTCGTGGGCTGTTTGCTTGGGCTATCACCTTGTCGTGGGTTGTTTGCTTGGGTTGTCACCTTGTCGTGGGCTGTTAGCTGTGCATGGGTTGTTTGATGAGGTCATTACCCTTGATGCACTTGTTGGGCTGTTAGAGTTGGCCGCTACCCTTGTTGGGTTGATTGCTGCCCCTGTTGGGCTGCTAGAGCTGGCCGCTACCCTTGTTGGGTTGATTGCTTCCATTGTTGGGCTCATAGAGCTGGTCACTACCTCTGTTGGGATGGTCGCTGCCCTTGTTGGGCTGGTAGAGCAGGCCACTACTTGTGTTGGGTTGGTTGCTACCCTTGTTGGGCTGTTTGAGCAAGTCATTGCCCTGTGTTGGGCTGTTTGAAATGGTCACCAGCTGTGTTTGATTGGGCCGCTGGTTGTGTACTCTGTTATGTAAGTGCCCTAGACTGTTTTGGGTTGACCACTTGTTGGTTGTCTTGATTTACATGTTGAAGTTGATCTTGATGTCTTGAAAGTTGTATCTTCTACTATACTTGTCTAAACCTATCCCACAACATTTGTCTCTCTCTCTCTCTCTCTCAGGTATGTCGATGCCCTTAGGTAAGGGCCAGACTTATTCCCTTGGTGACTTGTCTCCGAGAGACGATGTTTGATTTGAAAGTATTTCTGAGTATAAGGAAGGTCCAAATCAGACTTGTTTCACTTATTTTCTCAGATAAATCTTTTAGTGCTGCTACTGGTTAGTCTTGTTTAATTTGTTCATTAGTTTACCTTATTACTGCTACTGCTCTACATGTTGTGTTTTTGTTTCAGTAGTGTAACTTTAACACAATGATCGTCAAGGGAGTGTTAAAGTTAAAATAGATGAAAATTATATTTTTTATTGGTTAGACTTTTACTACTGCTATATTTTTTACTTCAGTATTATTTTACAGTTTAAATTTGCATTAATGTATAAGTTTGTAGATTGTTATGAAAAACCCTAAAACTTTAACAAAAACTACCATGGACCACCTCTAGATCTCTACTAGGGCATCCAGAAACAAGAAACACTAGTCTCTCGAATCAATAGACTGGACAACTGTAGAAATTGTGCAAGTATCAGGGCCAAATGTCTATGGCATTTGCTATTCCACCAGAGCCCTGCTCTGTTAAGCTCCCAAACCTGGATAAACAATGAACGAATGACTTATGGAGCAATTCAAATCCTTTTTTCCAATTCAAATTGCCTCTAAGTGTCCGACTCTAGACCACTGAGGAAGGACTCCCAATTCATTGGGTCTTCCTAACAAATACTCACTGACTCATTCAAGTATTCATTGAGCCACTTAAATTCACTGATACCGACTCTAAAACGCTGACAGAGACACTTTCCATGCATGGCTAATTCAAATTCATCAATTTAGCTCCAAAAACCCCCTTAACTAACTCTTAATCACCCATGATTTACTCCCATGCACTAGAGACAACTCGAATTGACAAGGACTGAATTCAATTTGCCCTTAATCACTCCCATGCACTCAGGATAACTCAAATTGTTCTTATCAACTGAAGATTACTGACTTTAACCCAGAAAAATACATTTATTAACTAAATCCAAACTCCGATCATCTGACTCTTACTGACTGTTAGTTAGACTAGTCTCACTAGTGTAATTGGAGACTGACTCAAATTAACTGACTGTAACTCAGTTAACTCAAACTAACTGAAATTAACCGAATATAACTCAGTTAAACTCAATTTAACTGAAATTAACTGACATTAACTCAATATTAATTGAAAGTAACTGATAGTAACTCAATTAAACTGAATTTAATTGAAATTAACTGACATTAACTCAAAATTAGGTGCATGCCTTGACCATAATTAGTCAATTAGGCACATATCTCATGTGTAAAGTGGATGTGGGTCCCACCAACATCTAGCTGGGGAATATTCTCACCTAGGGGCTGCAGATACTGCATGCAAGACATATATTATGGGTTTTAGGAACCCCATAGTCCAAAATTAATAAAATTAGGTGGGCAAGAGTATTGTTAGGGGGATCAGCAACTTCTGATTCCTAACCCCAACCCTTTCTCATATGACATTTTAGAACCCCCCAACAACGTTATTGTTATGTTGTGCCATTATTAATTATAATAATAATAATAATTAAATATAAATAATAATACTAATTATTGCGATTAAAATAAAATCCATCTCATCAGGTGTCCATGGTCCTAGCACCCAGTGCCAACTCAACAAAGCAAAATAAGCAAATAAACCAATGTCCAAGGCTTCCATTCGAGATATTGCATCTGTTCTCTCCTGCTTGTTCTCTGCCGGTCTTTGAGTAGAGGCTGTTGAAATTATTTGTCATTCCTCTCTAGGTTGTCAAAGTGTTGCTTCTACATATCATGGCTTAGTTTCAACTTTCAGTTGTTGATGAATTCTCTCCAGTATGTTCAAAATATCTGCATTCAAAGCTCGACGACGTTGTTCCTCTATTCTACTTAGAGGAGGATCATTACCCCCACCTTGAGCCAAACTTGAAATTCTTCCTAAACTAATGAAACTGTTCATGCTTATGAAAAGGGAAAGATGCAGAGCTTGGTTCTCCTCTCAACCCCACCGAGTGACCTGGGTTCATAACTATTTTTCTGGGTCTTTCTCTCCATTGATGATAACTGGATTTGGCCAGTGTTAATTTTGTTGTAGAACAGGTGGTATTCAAAATGCCATCGAGGAACCGGAGTCTTGAACAATTGAAATTTGAAACCATCAAATTGTTGACTGAGATTTAACGATCCTGGCTAGCTTTCTATCACAATTTATTGATCCTAGCCTTGTCGAAGTGTTGGGATTCTCTCCCCATGTGCAGGATACGAAGAGCAAGCAACCTCGATCCTCTCTCATTTATGATTTATTCCCATGTATAAGATTGCATTAATGATGAAATGATTGCTGCCACATAGCAATGAAAGCACCTTTACTTTTCTCCTCTTAAAGATCAAGATAAACATTGAATTGCTTTTTGATCCCCTCCATCATCATGGGAGTTAGGCTTAAGACTTGGGATTGATTTGGTTGATTCATTCTTTCCAATTGCCTTGTTCTTTATTGACTGCCTCCACACCAGGAATTTTCTTGTTTGATTTGGTGTGTGCTGTGCCATTTGCCAACCAATCAGCCAACTAGTTGGCAGTCCTCTTGATGTTGATAAAATTGATTGCCCCCATGTTTCCCATTGCCTCATCTAGCCATTCTAACTAGCTGTTCAACTTCCATGATGGATTCTTGTTTTTCTTATTTAAGTAGTCAATCAATAGTTTGGAATCTCCTTTGACTTCAATCCACCTAAGGCTCAAATGCAAGCATGTTCTGATCCTTGAGACAGGGGCCTCTATTTCATCCTGGTTATTATCTTTTATCCCTAGAAGCTAATGGAAGAAAGCAATATTCTCCCTATGTAGTTCCAAAACACTTGCCTCTGCCTCAGCTTGGCCAAGATTACCCTTAGATGCGCCATCAAAGATCAATTTGATCCATGCGATACTAAGCAATTAAGTTGCATGCATGCAAAGTTAAGTCATGCAAACCTCAACGTTATAAAAGAAAGATGAGTCGAACCAAAAAGGTATCCATAATTATTATTCACTTTGAATTGGTTTCAAGAGCAACAATAGCAAGTTGTGGTTGAGGGCGTGAGTCCTTAGCTATCTAGTGTTTTCGGCAGTGAAATCTATCTGCCCTAATCACTTCTAAGATAGATCCAGGTTTATCATTGTACTTCACAACTTTTCACTATTATTGGAGAATCGATATATCAAGGCGCAAGGGTTTACAGTTCTGAGATCCAACAACATAAGGGAGACGTGTTTATTCTGCAACAATTCACGATTAAGTTGGGAGTCCTCTTTTCTCTTGCATGTCTCTCCCATTCTCTTCAGGGGAATTATATTACCATACCTTGTGATTTTGGAGACATCTCTTGCACATTTAAATAATATACAAGCATAAGACGTGTTGTGGAAAGGGCACCCTCTATTATGAAAAAGCAATTTGCAGATGACTTAAGAAGCCTCATATGTTCCGCGTGCAGCCTCATATGTTCTGCATGTATGCATTATACTCTTAAGAAGACCCATAGTTATACTATCTGGGAAGTTCCTGCACCATTCCGAGCACTAAAGCAGTTACGAAATATTATCACAAAGAGAGAGCGTATTTATTTTGCATGGGTGAATTGATTGGAGAAGGTATCATATTTTGGAGCTATATTGGATGCATGACATGCATGTCTCTTCCGTATTGATCAACCATCCCAACTATCATTATTGGTATGTCCTTATAGTATAATTGAAGTTTGTTTCATTATCTATCTAAATCTTTATTATAGTTGGGATTTGTGCACTACTCTACTATTGCATGAAAAAACTATTTTATATGATATCATCAGAAAACCCTAAACACAAAAGCAAATACCATAACCAAGCAATATAGAGGCAAAATATTGGTTTGGGATATTACAGTGGTATTGGATCATGTTCCTCGCCAACTGTCCTTGAACATGAATATTAGATGACTCCAGAAGACACTACTTTTGTGACATACAGAAGAGGAAGGGGTAGGTACACAAAAGATCTAGATGTAGAAGAAATTAACCTAGAGGATACATAATTAGAGGATATGATAGATTCACAGGATGATAAGGGAAAAGGCACCTTGGGAGAGGAGGATAGGATTGGCATTCCATAGCCTTTTCAGTGCTTTAAATGACTTGGCCAAAGGACAAAAAGAGATGTTACAGGAAATAAACAGGTTGCTTGATAAACCAGGGCAAGATGAGAACAAGCTACAAGTCCCATAGGGAGACAGGGTATCCACCAGTAACAGTGGGAGACACGAATATACTATGCAAAAATACTCCTCACATATACAACAAGCCTTCCAAACCTACTGCCTTAATTTTTGGAGAATCCCACCGCAGGACCGATTATACCAGTAGAGCCAGAGGAGCCATTTTGGGCCTACCTAGAAGAGTACATGACACTTGGAGATGACTTTCACTCAGCCATGACCTTCTCAGATTTTTGCAATATGAAAAGCAGGAACAAGCCAAGAGGGTTCAACAGAGCATTTAATCAGAACTTTGAGCTACATCATACAATGGGGAAACTAACTATCCCCAACTTTGATGGGTCATCTAGTTGTTCAGCCATAATTTGGATACAGAAGTTGGACACCTACTTCCAGCTTAACCCCACGACGGAGGCAAATGCAATCAAGTTGGCTACTTTACATTTAAACGGGGAAGCCCATGAGTGGTGGTATCACGGACTAGTGACAGTGTGACACTGGGTCAAAACACTATCACCTCATACAGTGACTTCACGCAGAGGCTCATGGAGCGCTTTGACAAGAAGGATCCAGAGATTCTTTTCAGGGAGCTAGCCCAGCTCAAGCAGATAGGCAGTGCAGAGACCTTCATATCCGAGTTCCAGAGAATTGCAGTTATGGTATCTAACATATCAGAGAATCGACTGATCATGCTATTTACGGAGGCACTTGCAGAACCACTCTGTGGATGGGTGAAGGCATACAGGCCAATTACTCTGCAAGATGCTATCAGTAGGACTTGGGACCCACAAGACTCTGTGCCGAAGAGAAAGCCTCCACAAAAACCTGTCAACTTGCCAAAAAACAAGGAAAAGACAGTTCTGCTGAAGGAATGGTTGTACGAAGACACACAACGAGATTTGAGAAGGAAGAACTTATGATTCAACTGCAAAGAGCCTTGGGTACTAGGCCACAGATGTATGGGCAAAGAGAAGGTCCACCTCATTTAAGTACTTTCAGATAGAAGTGAGGAAGATGAATTGGAGCAGAAATAGGATGGAGATCTACATAGTACAAAATGAAACATTTCCATAGAGAGAAACTATTGCTACCCTCACATGAGTCCCCACCTTCCATTCTATTAGGATTAGGTTAAGTGTCTAGGGACAACGTGCCATTGCTTTGATTGATGGTGGGGCCAACCACAACTTTATAGATGCCTCTTGGGTAGAGAGGAAAAGACTTCCACCTAGGACTTTGAGGGCTTTACCGTTGTCATGGATGGTAATCACAGGATGAAATGCACATAAAGGATACCTCAGCTACAGGTACAACTTGGGAATTATACATTGGTCGATGACTTTTATGTGGTAGATATGCCATACACGAGCATTGTTTTGGGAGTACAGTGGTTGTACTCAATTGGGAAATACTCAACAAATTACCAAACATTAGAGATGGAGTTCTTGGCACCAGGTGGAAAAAGGGTGGTCCTAAGGGGAATGCCTAATGAAGCTTGAAGGTCAGCCACAACAAAGGGGATGACTACCATATTCAGGCAGGAGGACAAGACTCGCACGAGAAAATGACCAACTCCAACATAAAAGACTTCAAGAAAGGGCCAGTGGTATGAGAAGGGCTTTTCGGGTAGACCTCTACACAAAAGTACCATGCACGCCAGGGAACTCAGATGAAGAGCCAAATCTAGGATGTTCAATCCTCATAGGTACCCAAGAAGATATAAGGGGGGAATACAGAGCATGGGTGAGAAGAAACATAAATTCGAAGAAAAGAAGAGCCACACAGTAGTGGAATAAACTGGTTGATGAAAATGGACAAGAAGAGCAGGGACAGATGGTTTGGTATATCGGTTGGAGATTGCTTGAGGACAAGCAATTTCGAGCGGGGAGGACTGTAATGTCCTCCTCTAATTAATCACCCAGAGACACCCATTAAACTGTTTCAATTCCCATAGGTTTGAGCGGGTATTTAACCATTAGGCCCACTCAACAAAACAGTTTAACCATTAGGCCCACTCATGCTTTTAATTCCCAGGGCTATTTCATTTTTATATTCAACATTTTTAGTGGTATTTTGATGGTGGTTGTGAAGGCTTAAGTTAGTGTATCTCATATTTTATTCCAGATCTGAAAGGTGCATTCCCAGCAGACTTGAAAGCCAGTGGAAAGAGGTCAAATCATGATGCAAATAATTTTTGTGTTGAGGAATGCATTCAAGGCAAATCGAGCATATGTTCTTATAAGAAAGGTTGACTAACCGTTGTTATTTTGGTTGTATAGGCCTGTAAATATTCATAGAAATCAGAAAACATATTGGAGCCTTGAAAATTAGGATATGAAGCTTGATACTGGGAGATAGTAGCTGTAGTAAGTGCAGTGCTTCAGGAAAGTTTTCAGGAAGCCTCAATTCAGTGCTTCAGATTCTGTGTGAAGCTCTATATGGAGGGCTCAGTATGCATGAAAGTAAGGTCTGAAGGAAGATGCTGTTTGTGCTAACAAACAGTCCTTGCCATAATAAAAAGCATTGCCTAATGCAGGGTTGTTCTTATTTTGTTTCTAGTATGGGAACTAGTGAAAAGGATGCAGCCTTTGTGATCAAATTATTGAGAGATTGGCTGCTACAATTCACTTAGGAGGGGGTTTATTTGTGGCTGAATACGAGCTCTTAGTTGGTGTCCAATCCATGCTGATCTTGATTGTATTTTGGGTCTTTTTCTATCACTGTTTTGCGGGCTATCTTAAACAAATCTTTGGTTCCCATCATGGAGTTTCTCATTCCTGCTTTGGGGATCTATTTTCAGAAAGTTTATATCTTATCCAGCTTTAAGTACACTAGCCGAGAAACCATTTTGTTTGCGGTTTGGTTATGGAAAATTCAAGAACTAATCTACCTGCTCACAATGCATGATGCTGTTCTTAAGCTTGGATTAATGCTATTTTTGGATGACAAGTGGCATGATGAACTTTTTTCATACATTCCAAAAGCATCCCACTTTATGAGTATTTGATGGTCAAAGGTTAAAGTGCCTTGATTAAGGAATTCCCCACTTCATAAGGCACTACTTAATCATTTCATAGCATGATCATAGGTCATATGTGTTTGCTTTCAGGTTATTTTGAAAGTGTTTACACCATGTTTGGGGGTGCTTCATGAGATTTGGGTACATGGTG
This sequence comes from Pseudotsuga menziesii, assembly GCA_001517045.1. NCBI lineage: Eukaryota > Viridiplantae > Streptophyta > Pinopsida > Pinales > Pinaceae > Pseudotsuga > Pseudotsuga menziesii. The sequence continues at coordinate 1,034,604 of LPNX010933289.1, forward strand.
TATGTTTAGCGTTTGGATGGTCCAAGATGGATTAGAACATGTGAGATGGATCCATAAAGGATTTGCACATTGGAGATAGTTTGCTTAGTGGTTGCTTGACCTTAGTTGGGTGCTTGATCGACATTTTTCCCTAGGGCATTGAAGTTCTCCTGATAGTTTGGAGGATGTCCTTCATTATGGCCACATGGAGAGGTTTGCTTGCTTGGAGAATGCTCTGCTTAGGAGTAGGAGTGTTGTGCAGATTGGAAGAGGGCATCAAACCCTTGATAACATGGGGTAGCTTGGATTCTTGTTTGGAGGTTTGAAGTTGGCTTAGGGATGCCTAGGTTGCGCCAATGTTCATGGAGGGGGAGTGGATCTAGTGGAGCACATGGCTTAGGAGGAGCGATGGTGTCTGTGTGGGCTTGTGGTGGAGCAATGTGGGCATACAGTGTAGCTACATCATCTTGGAGCCCTTATTTTGTACTATATCACCTTGGAGCTTGACATGTGTACCCTTGAGGCTTGGACTGAAGCACTTCACTTGTGGTTGCTTGTAATTCATTGGCTTACATATGTATTGTTGGCCTCCCTTCCCTCTCATATAGAGAGGAAGGAGAGAGTCCTTTCAATCATCATCATCATTATACTCTTTTCTTTGTACTTGTCCTATTGGACCAAGTGGCTAGGGTTTATGAGGAAACCCTAGGAGAGTGATGAAAGGGAAGATGGCATCTTTGTTAGGAGCATGGTATTGTGTCTAGGGTTTACTCTTGTGAAGAAGACATTGGTGATGATGATCACTCATATTATGCTTATCACTCGCATTAGAGACGTGGTCAAGCGGAACACACTAGCCATCTTCTCTCTCTTAGATCTTCATTTGTATTTGGTCTCTCTCTCTTGGAGTCATTGGGTTTTTTTAATCTTTTTGAAACATCTTGAAGTCTAGGGTTAGGGTTTCATCCCTTGGAGGATTGAGATCAGGGTTTTGAGATGAAACACTAGGGTGTATTTGGTGAACAAGAAGAAGAGGGGGAGATGTCTTGCCTTGGAGGACTTGTTTGAGTGATTCATGCATGTTGGAGATCATGGGTTGAGCTAGGGTTTTCATTGTTTTCTCTAGTTAAAATTTTGGAGAGCTAGTGGATTGTACGAGCCTTGTGATAAGGCTATGGTATGTACAACAACTTCATCTTATTCATATTAATGAAATTTTCAGCTGTCTAATACTAGTGTAAATTGCATATTTGTTTTCAGGCATTTGTTTTCTTTGTGGTTTGTAATTTCCAGCTGTATGTTTTGCTAATTTGACATAAGTTAAATTATGTTTAGTGATTTAATTGTAATTGAAAAAAATAAGGGTTGTTTTACTGTAGCAAATAAGAGTTTTCTGATCTGTTTGTGTGATAAGATTGCCCTAGATGGATGAAACTTATTGGAACCCCTCTTGGATTGCCTAGAAGTTTGGGGTTGATAAAAATTCAAATATTGTTTGTTGACACTGCTGTTTTGTTTTGTATTTCATAATAGTCCTAAGGATGGATTCACAGGGGTTAAGATCTAGGAAACCTCTAATTAGGAGGTGAAATTTATGATTTCCAAATTCTGAGAAATTTCCAGACCATGGGCAAAGGAAGATGAGTGATCCAACTTGTGTTGATTCTTGTGGCTATTTTTGGGTAAAGAATTCAGTAGATCATTCATTGGAGAACGCCCTAGATGGAAGATAGACACATGGCACCATTTCATCATTCTAAGGAACATAATTACCCTTTTCAGGAGTGCTCTTGATGTGAAGGTGACATGTGGCAACAAGGACCATTCGAATTCTATCTTTTACACCTTTTCACCATTTGATGAAGGAGCCTCGGAGCATCCAACCTAGAGAATGATCATTCTTTGTGACGAATGATCATTCTTAGTGAGGGTGTTCGCCTTTGAGGATGTACCGTGGTGTTTGAAAGCTCATAGAGCATTAGAAGAAGGGCATCACAATCATGGTTGTGACACATGCACATTCTCCAAGGCCAAAGAAGAACTTAGTTTGAGGAGCAATCTCCGTTGAGGAGATTTTGTTTGAATTGTTTATGTAATTAATATTTATTATTTTATTGTAAGAGAGGTTGAGCTAAAACTCTATATAAAGAGAGGCCCTCTCATTTGTTGAGGATGGTTGGATTTGTGAGGAGATCCCCTCACAACCTAGTTGAAGAACTTTGGGAGGATGAAGTTAAGGGTTTGTTCTATGTGAGGTTCTCCATCTTCCTCTTGTTTTTGGGTTATTTGATTACTGGCAATTGTTGGTGTAAGTCTTTTGTAAGGTTCTTTATGAAGGGTAATTTTGCCATAAAAGTAGGGCCAAGGTTGAGGTGGAATTGTCCATGTGTTTTTGCTAATTTGTCATTGATCAATAAAGAATACGCCGTTTCATTGAAAGGATGCTCTTGTTTTCATTTGTTCATTATAAACACACCCTTGCTGTTCGTATTTGTTGTGAGAACCTCTGGAAGGGCCCTCATATAATTTCTTGCAATTTGAAGTACCTTTGGGTTTTTTTGAGCTTACTTGTAATGCCCTACTACGCCTTCTTCCATGTTGTTTGAACCCTCTCTAATGCTAACATTGACTTTGTCACCTAATTGATAGGCACTGATCTAGGTCACCATCCCATTATTTCTAAAAGTATATCTTACAACTTTTCGTTTGGATTTCATCCTTGTGCTAGGGGAGATCCAACCTAAAGAGAGAGAGGGTATTGTTATGGTGACATTGGACAACCCTTTTAAGTTCTCCTAGGGTTGCACTTGTGTTTCAAGGCTTTATCACTTTGAGTTGTAGGTTTGTTGTTGGAGAGTTTTTCCTTCTTTGGCTCTAGGGTTTGTCTAGAGCTTGTCTATGTGATGCTTGTATTTGGATGTCACTAAAAAGCAAATTTGAGAAAACAACACGAAAATTCAGGGTTTGAAAATCAAGGGCTGAAAATCTACGGGTTTGAAAATCAAGGGTCGAGAATCTAGGGTCCAAAAATTGGGGGCAAAAAATCTAGGGTCCAAAAATTAGGGGCCAAAAATCAGGGGGCCAAAAATAAGGGGCCTAAAATTTAGGGTCCAAAAATTTAGGTTGGGAAATTTCAGTTTTTTTTAAAGTTTGAATTTTTGCAGGAAATTTCAGATCTTAGTTTTCAGTCACCAGTCTAGATGGTTGTCCGACCCAGAGTAGAAGACAGATGGGAGAGAATTTCAAACTTTCGATCTTGGAAGAGTAGGATGCTCATGCTTCTAAATGAACATGATCTCAAGGATCATATACTCAGAGATATTTCAGAGCCAGATGTAGTCTAAGAAAAAATCAAGATTTAAGAAGAATTAAGTCACGATCGTGAGGATTTTGATTGACTCGGTAAAAGATCATCTTGTACCTCTTATTGAAGCCAGAACATTGCTAAGAAGATGTATGATGCCTGAAGAAACTATATGAGAATGAGTATCCTAGCAAAATTTTGGCCCTAAAAGATTAACTTCGTCAAGTGAAGTTCATAAAGGATGATTCAATTTCTTCTTATTTCTTAAAGATAGCTCAAATCAAAGATTAGCTAGCAGTTGTTGATGAAAGTGTCCCTGATAGAGATCTTGTGTTGACATCTATGTGTGGGCTTCCTTCATAATGGAAGCCATTTGTGAAAGGGATATGTGGTCGTGGCCAGTTACCTAGTTTTGATCAGTTTTGGTCAAAATGTATTCAAGAGGAAATAAGGGAGCTTGCCTCTACCTCCAAGGAAAAGGAAGAAGAACTAGTTCTTGCAGCCAAAATTGGAAAGAGGAGAGGAAAGTGGAACAAGGCAAGGAAGGTATCAAGTTAGTCCAAAATCCAAAGATCAAGAAAGATAAATCCAAGCTCAAGTGTTTCAATTGTGGTAAGCTAGGTCACTTTGCTATAGAATGCAGGAAGAAAGGAAACGACGAACACCATGCCTCAGCTGCTGATGTTGATGAAGGTACTCTACAAAAGAAAGTTAAGAAATGACGATCTTGTGGGAAGTAGAGAAGATCGTCGAAAGGCGTACTTCCTCTAGTACACTCTATTTGTGCACCAATGATCGCATTATCTCTAGATGAGGAGATTGCCATTGGTGATGTATGAAGATCTAGGTTGTTGTTCCTTCAATGGGCTTTCGACAAGAAAGAAGATGAAGATCTAAGGACTCCAGTGATCCCTGCAAGGAGGAAAAGATCAGTGTTATCGGAACAAGTCTGGTTCAGGCAAAACTGACTGGTTTACAAGGTTTGATAGTCCGGTCAAGGCCCTGAACCGCTTGAGACAGATTTTGAGCACGAATCGCCATTGAATCGACCGGTTTCGTACGAAACAGGTCAGCTTTGACCAGTTCAGTACGAAATTGGCCCAGTCCTTACAATGTCGTATGGCAGTTGTCTAGTGACCCATGGAACTCAAATTAAAAAAAAATACATAAAATCCCTAATCTAAAGGATCTAACCTTAAGGATCTAATTTAACCCTAGTTTTCATGTTATCAGTTTATAGTTATTCATTAGTAGTAGTACTATGCATTTTTTTTGGATTGTAGGGCCATTTAGAGCCTCTTTGTTGATGTATTTTGGTTCAGAACTTCATTGATGTATTGCACTTGGTGCTATTTTGGTTATTTGCATCTGTACTTGCTATATATATGAGAAACTTTGCATATTTGTGTATTAATGGTTTGGATTTATATGTATGCACATGAATATATATATGTTATTTTACAAAATATGAATATTTTATGTATTTTTTAGTCTACCGGTTTTTTTTTAAAACTTTTTAGTTATTATAGGTACTCGGTTTTGATCCTGTTTTTTGTCCGGTTCACATTTTGGGCTCCGTCGGTTCTATGATTGGTTTGGTTCTGATAACCTTGGCAGAGATCAAGAGGGAGGCCATAAAACAATAAAAGATAAGTATTTGTATTTGGATTATTATTGGCAGTGAAATGTTCATTTGATTGAATTTCATGATAATCCAACGTTGCTAACTAATTGATTGAACTTGACTTGTAGGAAAGATCATGTGCTTGACTCCTTTGGGGAGTGTATCCTTGTGATGGATGGTTTCGGTGGGAACAAATCTTCAATGTGGAGATGACTCCTTTGAGGAGTGTATCCCTGTGGGGGATGGTTTCGGTGGGAATAGATCTCCAGTGTGGAGATGACTCCTTTGAGGAGTCTATCCTTGTGAGGGATGGTTCTGGTGGGAACATTCGCCTATGTGGAGAGTGAGTTGAGTTGATTGCACTTCTTGATGGATTGAGTTGGGTTGATCGTACTGCTCGATGGATCGAGTCGAGTTGATCACATAAATTGAGTTAATCGTACTCCTCGATGGACTAAGTTGAGTTGATCATACTCCTCGATGATTTGTGATTGTACCCCTCGATGGACTGAGTCGAGTTGATCACATGAGTTGCGTTGATCGTACTCCTTGATGGACTAAGTTGAGTTGATCGTACTCCTCGATGGGCTGAGTCGAGTTGAGCACATGGGTTGAGTTGATCATACTCCTCGATGGACTAAGTTGAGTTGATCATACTCCTCGATGGTTTGTGATCGTACTCCTTGATGGACTGAGTCAAGTTGATCACATGAGTTGAGTTGATCATACTCCTTGATGGACTAAGTTGAGTTGATCGTACTCCTCAATGGTTTGTGATCGTACTCCTTGATGGACTGAGTTGAGTTGAGTTGATCATACACGTCGATGGACTGAGTTGAGTTGATCATACTCGTCGATGGACTGAGTTGAATTGATCATACTCCTCGATGGTTTGTGATCGTACTCCTCGATGGATTGAGTCGAGTTGATCACATGAGTTGATCGTACTCCTCGACGGAATGAGTTGAGTTGGTCGTACTCCTCGGTGGTTTTGGTGGGAACATTCTCCAGTGTGGAGAGGACTCCTTTATGGAGTGGATCCTAATGTGGGATGGCCCCTTAGTATGGGGGGGGGGCTCTAGTGAGGAGCTAGGGAGCGGAGCAACCTGCCGAAATAATCGGGAAAGCTCTAGGGGGACTGCAACCTCCTTGTCCAAACATGGACTAAAATTGTGGGCCCAAAGAGGTGGACTAGCTGTAGTCATCACCGCCTTGTTGAATTTTAACATGTGCATGCCATTCTTTAAAAATTGCAGATTGTAATATGGATAGAGCTTGAAAAGTAAACAGCAGTAAGACAAGTGCAGTAGTCAACCAAGCATTACACAATTGAACACATGATTTTTCATGGGGAAACCTTTAAAGGACAAAAACCCCAAAGCATTAGTAATTCATCCCTTAAATGAGATGACTGAGTTTGTTCATGAAAAGAAGAAAATTGATCTCAGAATTCTGAGATAATGTACAAGAAAAAATTCAAGAACAATGAAGCCCTAGCAGGCTTGTTGCTGCTACTGCATGCTACCACGTGGAGGGTGAGTAAAAAACCTAACCACATGTGACCATCAACCTGCTGCCCAAAATTTGTTTGACTGATGCTCGAGTTGACTATTTGACTGCTGCCCGATTTTACTGTTTATTGTTGTCGAAACTGCTATTAGCCTGCTGCCCGGACCTATTTACTTGCTTCCCGAATGTTGTTAGGGCTGTTTACTGCTACCCGAGTTTTGTTAGGGCTTCTCGAGTCCTGTAGGATGCTGTTGCTGTCAGCAACAAGTGTTGAGGCAGCCTTCAATGCTGCCTTAGACTTCCATGGAGAGCAACAACATGAGTATGCTGCTGTCCTAGGTTAACACCGTGAGCAAAACGTGGAAGGGAACAGTGGCTGCTGCTACCCGTGAACACTAACAAGGGAGCTGTAGCATCCCATGAACTGTGGCATCTTGTGAATTGTATCAGCTTGTGAACTGTAGCAGCCTGTGACCACTGCTGTGGAGTGTAACCTGTGGAAGGGGAAGCCCTAGTGAGCTAGGCCGCCACACTAGGACAGAGAAAAGAGATAAAGAAAGAACCCAGTCACAAAAGTCTCCTCTCACCAGCAGGGAAAAATCTCAGTCACGAATTTTTTCCTCGGTCCACGAAGGAGCAATCAAGTGATGAAAAAAATGATTTGCAAATGTCATTTATTTATAGGCTTTCAAACATTTGAGTTGGCCCACATAATTAGGAGTTGACATTAGGGTTTGATTTTTTTTTCATCTTTGACCCTTTTGACTTTAATGTTTTTGTGGTACAAAGGTCTTCTTGTATTTTGACTTGTGCCACTTGGTCTTGGTATTTTGTGTTCAAAGCAAGTGGTCTCTAGGGTCATTCATGCCCACTCAAAGTACATCTTCATAAATAAGGAGAATTACTAAATGCTTTAACTTTATCTCCTCGCGCCACCAAGATCAGGTGCTAGGTCTCTCAACTAGGGGTAGCTAATTCTTGGAGGTCTCATAGCCCATAGATCAAGGAGAGGAGTGCATCACGTGCCCAAACCCAGTCTAGGGCTTATGGTGATGACTTGGTAACTGACCAGGTGCCTCAGCCCTAGGATGCATCAAATGACTCAATGTGAAATTCTTGGTAATTGACCAAGTGCCTCCATTCTCCCGGAGAATGGCCCTCAGCCCTAGGCCGAGTCCCCCAGTCCTTGACTGGTTCAAATTCCTGGTAACTGACCAGGTGCCTCCATTCAGTGAATGGCCCTCAGTTCTAGGCTGAGACCCCTAGTCCTAGATTGGGTCAATTTCCTGGTAACTGACTAGGTGCCTCCATTCTGCCAGAGAATGGCCCTCAGCCCCAGGCTGAGTTCCCTAGTCCCAGACTTGTTCAAATTCCTGGTAACTGACCAAGTGCCTCCATTCAAAGAATGGCTCTCAGCCCTAGGCTGAGTCCCCAGTTCCAGACTGGGTCAAGTTCTTGGTAACTGACCGGGTGCCTCCATTCTCCAAGAGAATGGCTCTCGATGTTGTTTAGGAAAAATCAACACGCCTTCCAATTGTAATGACTAGTAAATTGGAAGAAGAGTCTTCCTGGGGAGTGCAACTTCCTTTCGATTTGAGATCGATAAAGTGCTTGCAAGAAGAATCTTCCTAAGGAGTACAACCTCCTTTCGATTTTGAGATCGATAAAGCATTTGGAAGAAGAGTCTTCCCAGGGATTGAAGCCTCCTCCTTTTGAGTTGAAGTCGATAAAGTGCTTGGAAGAAGAGTCTTCCTGGGATTGCATCCTCCCTTGGTTTTAGTCCAATAAAGTGCTTGGAAGAGATATATTCCTGGGGAGTTAGCCTTCTCTCGATCTGAGATTGATAAAGTGCTTTGAAGAAGTGTCTTCCTAGGAATTGTGGCGTCCCTTTAGTTTTAGACCGATAAAGTGCATAAGGATGTGTTCCTCTATGGTCTGGGATGACCAAATTGATCAGGCAGATCAGATATCATCTTTAGAAAGATGATGTGGTTCCAGTGGGAACAGTTGTTCTGGACAGAAGAACTTGACTAAAAGAGACGTTCCTTATGATGATGAGATGTTTGATACAGTTGTGATGCTTAGATGATATCCAAATATGTTCCAACATGATGATGCCTCCCTAGCTAAGAGGGAGTGTTGATGTTTGTAGCTATGTGAGGTATCCTCACTAGCTGGGTTTTCTCCCTTGTGGTTTCCTAGGGTAAATCTTTGTGTCTCTTTGTGTCTCTTGTGCATGGTTATCTTTCAATGATTCTATTTTGTTTATGCTGCAAATGAAATAATGCTATGACTGTGGGGTGAATATAAACAATGAAATTATACTGCTAAAGTCATGCAAAACTAACACATTTCACATCCAATAAGCACTTAAGACCACTTCATGAAGCATAAGGGGGGGCATTTCAGAGCCTATTTTTGATGATATTGGATAACCAAACAAGGTTAAGGTATGCGAAGCATTTTCCATGGTTGATGAACAGCCATATGTCCTCATTAATAGGGAAGGTTTCTTGCAGCGTAAGGAACACTTTCATGATATTCTTTAGAGATTCTTACTGGTACTAGAGCGCAAACACATTCTTTAGATATTCTCCAGGGATTCTCTATAGGCTTGTTAATGTGAGTTACATGGTACTAGAACACAAACTTGGTAACAAACTACAACATGAAAGCAGAGACAAATACTTGGTAATTGGTATTTACAATATGTGACGAGCATAAATAATTCTTAACTAGTGTGTTCATCAACGATCCTCTTTATATAACTCAAGTGAGTATTTGCTTCTAGTATGATGCCTTTAGAAGAAGAGGTAAGTGACATCACATGGCCTTTATGCTGCTTAAAATGGTCTTACTGTCTTTCAGACAACAGACTGTTTGACATCTCCATTTTGATAATCTCCTCTATTATTACAGTTGTGCCTTCGATTTATGTAAATATAACAATGTTGCATTGTGAGCAAAATCTCTCAGATGTCGAGCCACATTTGAGGTTTAGTTCAATGCTTAGATTGCAGAGTCATCGTTACATGTGTTCACTTATTGGTTACAGAGCATCAAAGACAAATACCATTCATCTCATTTTCGTACGAAAGTTTTACTGCATATTTCTACTGAGCAAGATCACCCTCAGCTTTCCTTTTAAAGCTCTAGACAATATATCTTCAGCGCTTGTGATGCATGTTCAGTAGATAGCAACTTTGAGTTCAATTTCATTGCTGTGGTCCTGAATCACAATTGGTCCTGATTCTTGAAGATTGAATACCTTCCACTCGTTTTTCTCAGCTTACTCTCACATTGCATTGCAATTGAGTTGTGAAAAATCTTTTGCAGAGGTCAGTACTCAGTAGCCAAATCTTTTAGCAACAATTTGAACTAATGATGCTCTTTGATACCTAAAACTATCAAAAGATTAAAAGCGTTTGTTGCCACTAATGTTGCCAATTTGGACGGACTTTCTTGCATTTAATTTGTGTCCAATATTCTGCCTTGATTGTTTTTTAGCTTGGAACCAGCATTGTTTTATTAAAACTGCCTGCTCACCAATTGTATATCTTTGTAAAAATTAGTTTTATAGTGTCTAATATTAGTAATTACTGCATATACTCTTGTTTCTGATGTCTTACTGTGGAAATCTAATAAAATATCTGCTTAAATAATTTTCTGAGAGCATTTGTTTTACTTGCTACAACCAAAGCAGGGTATTTTAAATCTCTTCATCATTCAAAGGACCATGTGCCAAACTTTATTGAAATGACTTGCATTTCAATGATGTATGGTAAATTGAAATGCTTGTGAACATGCATTATGTAGTGAGTGCTTTTTGAATCCATAGAAGCTGACTGTATACATTCATCTTTTAGTGTCATTCTGTGTTGTCTTTGATATTCTCTCAAATAATGTTGTTTGCAGCTGGCACATTATGGGGTGGGCAAAAATTGACAGTGGCAGCTGGGATGGAGAATATTAAAGCTTTTTGTGATTCACTGCAAGGGTTCCTTTTGCTTTGTTATGGGAGTACTGTAGGTGCAGGACCTACTCTTCTTAATGCTATACATTTCTCTGCGAAGCAAGTTTTAGATTCAAGTCTCCAATTACTAAGCAAGGCCATCTCTTTATGTGGTGAGTTCCCACCCCTACCTAGTACCTCTTTCGCTCTTTCTTTCAAAGAAGAAAATAAAGAAAAGGATTGAAAAAAAATACCCCACCCACATGCTGAGATGTGTATGTGTGTGTGTGTGTGTGCATTTACAGGTGTTTTGTTTTTCCTGTTTAATTGACATACATAGTTTGTAATGAAATGCATGCCTGGTGCATATATTGTTTCTTGTTTTTCTGTTTTTAGAAACTGCTATGTTGAAATGCATGTGTGTCTGTGTGTGCATTTACAGGTGTTTTGTTTGCCTGTTTAATCGACATACATAGTTTGTAATGAAATGCATGCCCGGTGCATATATTGTTTCTTGTTTTTCTGTTTTTAGAAACTGCTATGTTGAATTAGCTTAAGGCATAAGCTTTTACAGGACCTTATCCTTGGCCTAACTGTAATCTAGCGGCAAAGACATCCAATGTCTGGGCAGATAATGATATTCCCAACTTTCATGCAGTTTTAACTTTTTAACCATCTCTAAGATTCATTAAAGACATTCCCTTTTCTCCTTGTCTTTCTAATTAAATTGGCACCTGTGTTACTTCGAATGTCTGGCAGAGGCACCTGATACAGAACAGAAAACAATCATACCACAGCTTGCTGGATGTGTCTGGGAAGCATGCAATGCTCTTAAAAAGACACCAACGACCAATTCAACAGCTATTGGAAGGAACTTGACGCAGATTGCAGCATCAGTAAAAGATGTCATCCGAGAAATGCAAGAGCTCAAGGAAGCAGAGGTGCCTGTGGAGAATGGTGGAGCAACTAGCATGTCAGAAAATAGAGTGGAAGGTGATGCTGGAGATAGATCGGATACAGAGTCATCTTGCAGCCTTGAGATTGATGACAAACTGTCACCAGAAGAGTTGGAAATTGCAAAATCAATTAAGGGCTTAATTTGTTCCATTCTTAAAGTTTTGAAGGAGCTTCTATATGTAATTACTAACATATCAAGGCGCTTGAAGGATAATGATACTATATATCTGTACCCTCTTGAAAGAATATCAGAGCTTTGCCAAGAAATGAGTGTTCAAGTGGATGAGCTTGGAGCTTGTTGCTATCCTCCTCAGGAAGTTGAACAAATGAAGGTGTCTACTCAAAAAATCCGTGGCTACATTGATGGCCTTCAGTGTGAGCTTCAAAAAATTGAGGGTTGTTCGCTAGAAGGATTTAAGTTGGCTACTGAAGAACTAGAAAAATGTTCAGTTACTCTTAAAACTATTCTGGATTCATCAAATTTGGGAACAACGGAGGGAGAGTGCTGACTACATGACCAAGTTTTTAGAATTTTAAAATACCTCCTATAACTTTTTACATATAGTGATTATGTTCAAAGTTCGAATTGGAGGCATCTATTTGAGTATTGAGGGCTTTTCGCAGTCCAACATATGCTATATCATTTTTGGGATTATCTGCGTAGTGTAAGTCATTAATCTATGACCCATATTCCATTAATATAGTCACAATTCTAAAAAATACCTTCTATAACTTTTTATATATAGTGATTATGTTCAAAGTTCGAACTGGAGGCGTCTATTTGAGTATTGAGGGCTTTTCGCAGTCCAACATATGCTAGATAATATTTGGGATTATCTGCATAGTGTAAGTCATTAATCTATGACCTGTATTCAATTAATATAGTCGCAACTGACCAATTTCTCATGGTTTTTGAATAGTCAAGTTCGCACTCATTGCATTGCATTGCATTGGGTGATGCTTACAGGGGTGAAGAAGTGAGATTGATACTAGCGAAATGAGTCGCATAGCATCAATCATTACTCCCGAGGCTTGCACTCGGTAGCCAGGACTTCCTGGTAAGGTGCCTATTATTAGTTTTGATTATAAATGCGAACAATTTACAAAAAGGTGTCTATTATTAGTTTTGATTATAAATGCCAACAATTTACAAAATGATTGTCCACTCTGGGGGACCACCTGTATTATGATTTCATTTGTCTTGTTAGATACATCTTTGAATATCAGCAAAATATCCGTGTACTAGAGTGACCTAAATGTCCTTCCTTGCCTTACGTGACCGGCAAAGAACATTTCTTATCCTAGATTGTTGAATCTTCTGAGCATTTTCACATTGCCTATTGTTAGTTTTGGTTATCAATGTGAGCAATTTATCAAAAGATGGTCCGCTTTGGTGTGATCACCTGTATTATGATTTCATTTGTCTCATCAAATCCATCTTTGAATATCAGCCAAGTGCCTGTGTACTAGAGTGAGCTAAATGCCATTCCTTGGTTTGCATGACCAGCAAAGAACATTCCTTATTCTGAATTCTTGAATCTTTTCAGCAATTTCATTATAATAAAAATATCAGTACTGTTCTTAAGATTGTCTTCGTCACATTCTATGTTTTATAAAGTGATTTCTTGGGCTGGATACGTATCTAGCATTATGATGCAGTCTTCTTTTCATTGCATATGAATGAATGCATATTTTAGATGTCAAAGGAAATGAACAAGTTCAGTTTGAGTCCACGATTAAGAATTCTAAAAAATATTTCAATTGCTGAATATACTAAGGGAGTACAACTTGCAATTCACAATGGTCAAGAATATGGGTAAAATGTTTTTGGCAAGAATATATGGCTGTGTAAATTATGGAGGACCTGATTGTCTACACAAGTTTGATTATATTGAACAAAGTTGTGGTTAGCATCTTGCATTTGAGAAGTAGGTGCTGCCAGTTAATTTACCATAGGATCCATAGACACGAGTCAGAAATCCTAACTGCATGGGTGAATATGCATTCTCATGGGTTTGGGCCTTTGGAAGTTTGACCTTGTGATAACCTTCAATGAATTGCTAGACTTTATGAATAAACAAGAGAAGTTGCAATGCAACAAGTCCCTGCCATTGAGATTCGCATCTTACATGTGTTTAGGGTTTAGTTTCAATGTTTAGTTTTGGCCATTGAGATTTGCAGCTTACACGTGTTTAGGGTTTAGTTTCAGCTTTTAGTTTTTTGCAGCTTACATATGTTTAGGGTTTAGTTTCAACGTTTAGTTTTTTCAAGGATTTTTAATGTTTATTTTGAAAAAGTATTTTTTAGGTATATCAATTCACGCTTCTTCTAGTTAGAAGATGCGCTCACATGCGTTGACAGTGGACTATATGCATGCGATCATGCACTCTTCATCATATTGATGGCCATTGCCATGCATAGAGTACATAGTGCATGGCTTGATCTATGTCTTGTTCTTGATTTGTTTGGCATTTGCTATAGGCCTACTTTTAGAATAACCAAGCTTTGTCTATTGGAACATGTCAGTTCGTGGATGGAAGTAAGCATTCTCATTGTCTCTCGAATATCTCTCGAATTTGTGGTTTCAACTATATATTATTTTGCTCTTCAAAACTTGGATGAGGCTTTTGTTGTGAATGCATATATAATTCCTCTAAAGAAGCATCACTTAGAAGCTGTGGTACTTGCAAAAGGGACTGCTAAAGTTAGTGTAATGGCGCAAGAAAGCTTTATAAATCAGATAGAAAGTGCAAAGCTTGAAATTAAAGCAATCAAGTTAATCTCTCCGGCTTACCCTCTCCTGCTACATAAACAAATCAAATAATATTCACTCGCCTCAAAGTTTAAGTTATTTGTTAACAATGGTTCCATTTTTGTGTTTTGATTAAAGTCATGAATGATTGTAAACCCCTTTTGTATTCTTTTCAACCTGAAGTATATTTCTGTTTCGATATTTTAGATATAATGGGTTTAACTTTTTAGTTACTTGTATCTTTTCGATTTCATGATTAAGTGAACTATTCAAGTGCTCTTGAATGCGAAACAATGAAGGGGCTTGGTAAGCCAGGACACTTTAAATGCCAGATGAATGTCACACTAATTATTACAACGCTACTAAAGTTTGTGATCTATGTAACACTTCTTTATGTTAACATTGGAGAAATAAACATTTGATCTTAAAAGCACATGTTTTTGGCATGCAATTGTATTTCATCCAAATTTTGTAGCACGCATGAAACCAACGTGTCGTGGTAGTTGGCATGTAAACTTCGGTTGGATTTGGTGTTCGATGTGATTGACTTGCAAAGCACCTCAATGTTCTATTTGATTGTTGTGTTTTGCATTTGTGAAAGTTGTTACTGCTCTAGATAGGAGAGATCGAAATTCATAGCCCCATTTTATTGTATTTGATCAAATGAAGAGGATAAGAAGGGCCTTGCTTGCCACCAAAGATTTATTCAATCTAGAGGCACTCAAATATGTGCCCATGTAGTAATGCTCAAAACTCTAATACCTCAAAACTCTAATACCTGGAGGCACACAGAGATGGAGAATTACTCTATTGGAAAAATTATTTGAAGATGTATTTCAAAATTACATGGCTCAACCAGGTTGAATGCAAGTAGAGGAGACATATTGCTTGTAAAACAATCTTATCAATATATTCCCATGCCTCACTATTGGTCCCCTTTGACCAATTGTACATGGACAACCCCAAAAATACAACATGAAAATTTGTGTGGGCAGAGGATTTTCACTTGAATAGCTCAAGGCAATAGGGATTCCCAAGAAGTTAACAACAATAGTAGGTGTTGCACTTGATAAATGTGGCAGAAATCGCTCTTTAGAGAGTCTTCTAGCTTTTTGTTCAAAGATTGATAATATACAAAGCAAAGTTGGTTGTCTTCCCAAGAATTGCTCGCAATTTAAAGGTTGGTGATTCTAGTCTAGATGAGTTGGCTACTTCGCTAATGGAGAATGCCTTTACAGAAAGAAGAATTCTTTCGTAGATGAGGAGAATACTCTCGCAAATGGAATATACATACACGTAGAGGGACTGGAGGTGATAATACGTAGACTGGAGAGGTAATACATAGAATTTGTGGAGGAAGCAGGGTGTTACCTCCCTATTTTGCATGAGTGTTCACTTATGGGTTCTTGATGCTACAATTCCGATTTCTTGATACAATGAAGATTTTTATGATTTTTTCGGCATGATTTCACCTATATAAGTAGTAAAGATTATTCACTTTAGTTGTGTAGTAAAGTTTGTCTATGATGTTGGTGGTGTTGCTAGATTAACTGTTTCTTTATACGATCTGCAAGAGGAGCAAGAAAGAAAAATTAAAATCATTTGCATAGGAAATTGCCTAAAAAATGCCAAGGAAATCCAGGGAAATTCACTCGTCCACTAGGATTAATGAATATCGTATAATGAAACTTAGATTGCTTAGATAAAGACCAATTAATCAAAGAAAAAACTTTCCAGCATCAATTACTCTGCTCAGGTTTGAGAAAAAGTAAAATGTCATTGGGCATGAGCAGATCCATGTACAACTTGCACTTCTAAAAGTTCTGGCATTGTTGAAATTGTACAATAAAATAGAAGTAAATTACCTATAGAATAGAACTTAAATACCTTTTCACTCACTCTCGAGTTGTTTGCTTCAAATCTCAAACAGATCGAAGCTTGCTTGATTTTTTCATCAAACCCTTCATAACTATATAAGCCTTATAGTGAAATTCACAAAAAATTATGTCGACGATTGTAGTGTTTGGCATTGCTCAAGTTTGCATTGCAACCTTGGCCTGCCCTCATGCTGTAGGCCGCTCTGTTGTGAGCCACTTAAACTGCATGCAAGGCCACTTGAACTGCATACATGCAAGCTATTGCATGTCTCCCACGTGTCTCCATGCATGCATATCCTCAATGAATAGTGTTAGTGCGGAGACGAGGGATGCTTTTTGGGATGGATCTCCTGCTACATCACAATGCAACCTTAGGATCTACTTAAAAAAAAAGCCAACTAAGGCCTCTGATATGATGATTAGTTAGGAGGAAAATACAACTAGAAAAACTTAGGCTAAATTGTTTCAAAAATCGTGTCGAGGTTAATACTATTACGTCGAGCGATTGGATTTCTATAGCCTGTGTTGATCTTGTCTTGTCAGTTGTCAGGGATTAAAAATCATGTGGAGGTTAATACTAATTTCTATAGTCCATGTTGAGGTTAATTATGCCGATAGTCATTTAGATATTATCTCATATTATGGGCTTTCTTGAGACAGAAGAGGATGCTGGTCGGATTTTGGCGGGTATTCAGAAATGGGACAGTTCTTGTCTGCTGTTAAAGCGTTGGATGCCACTCTTCGATCCTCGAACAAAAAGATACTTACTGAAAGATTGGGACTGGTTGATTGCAAAAGCTGAAAAAATAATTAAGAATTGAAGTTTCAGGTGGCTTTCCAAAGGTGGTAAGCTTATCCTGGTAAAATCCGTTCTTGAGGTTTTACCGGTTTACTGGATGCACTTTTGGATTCCAGTGGGTGTTATTGAGAGAGTTAAGAAGATTTGCTTCAAATTTCTATGGCCGGGTAATTATGAATTTTCCTCTGGTTTTCCATGGACTTCATGGAAGGTTTTGGCAAACCCAAAATCTTTGGGAGGCTGGAGGCTGAAAGTACCTGCTTTATTTGCTAAGGCACTTGCGGCAAAAAGTGTCTGGAATATTATTCATGGTTCGGGCCTTTGGGTTAAGATTGCTATTTAGAAATATATTTGGCCTCTATCTTTATTGGATTGGATCAGAGCCAATGGAAAAAAAGAAAAGAGGTATATCTATTTACTAGAAATCTGTGCTTTGGTCATTTGATCTTACTGGGGATTTCCTTGTTTGGAAGGTAGGAAATGGAGCAAGTGTTCGTATAGGTATGGATCCATGGGTTGGATGTAAATGGAGAAACCTGTAGCCTCCTCATTTGATTGATAAATTACATTCAGCAGGTATTTTTTTCCTGAAAGATATTGGATGTCCAGGTGTGACTTACTTAATGGAACAGGGCTGGATTAGTTCAGATATACTTGGATTAGTGGACAACTAGGATATATTATGATGGAATGGGTATCTGGCAATCTTAAAAATCAGTAATATCAAATTAACTAATATGAAAGATGAGTTGGTTTGGAACCAATCAAAATCTGGTAAGTACTCACCTAAAGCTGGTTATTTACAACCGATTTTGGATAAAAATGAGTTGGAAATTTCTTGGTGGTGGAATTTGATTTGGAAGCTTAAGTGACCCCTTAAATCCAAAATCTTTTGTTGGTTCTTATTTTCAAGTAAAGCACTTACTTGGGATGTACTTTGTAGAAAAGGATGGGAGGGACCTGGTAGATGTTACTTGTGCAAGTTGGATGCTGAATCTAACTACCACCTTGGGGTGGACTGTTCATTCACTAAGGCAGTTTGGGTGGAGATAGAGTCTAAGGTAAATTTTAATAATTTGTGGATTGGTGATTCGATTTTAACCTGTTTGAAGAACTGGTTTTTAAATGATAAGGTAAAACATATTAGGTCATTACCTGTGATTGTATCTTGGTTTATCTGGAAGGCTTGTAATCAAAGTTGTTTTGATGACTATTCTCCGACTTCTGCACAGGTATCTTCCTTTGGTATGGGAGTACTCAATACTTATCCTCAGGTGAATGATGCTCTGAAGATCAGGAATATTGTTGAGGAGAATATTGACAAAACATATCCATGGGGGTATTTTGATGGCTTGGCTGCTGGAGATCCACATTTATGTGGTGCTGGGGGTATTCTCTATTTAAAGGATGATCATTACATCACATTTAAAGTTGGTTTGGGCACATATCTGCAAATATCCCACTTATGACAAAGAAATTTATTCCATTGTACAGGATTGCCGACAATGGAAGCATTACATTTTGGAGAAGGAAACGATCATCCACACAGACCACCGACCCCTGCAGTTCATGCAGACACGAGGGAAGTTACAGAACGATCGCCATTAGAAGTGGTCCACATATCTACAACAGTTTCATTTGAACATCAAGTACAAGAAGGGAAGCACCAATAATGTTGCAGACTGCCTCAGTCGACCACCGATCGTGGCGATAACGAATGTGTTCAACTCTTGTGGGCACGAGACTTCTGATTGGCCGCTTCTCTATAGGAGCGATCCAGAATTCAACCACACATACCAGACGCTCCTGGAGGGAAACCCAGTTCCAAAATTTCACCTCCAGGATGTACTACTATGTCACATGGGACACCTTTATGTTCCTTCAAGTGAGCGTGCCAAGATGATTTGGGAAGCGCACTACAGTCGGGTCGCTGGGCATTTCGGGGTCGAGAAAATAGTGGTAGCACTGCAGAAGTATTTCTATTGGCCGAACCTTCGACAGGACATCGGGAAGTACATTCGATCCTGCACTGCTTGCGCCATTGCCAAACCATCCATCGAGAAGCGAGGCCTCTATACTCCGTTGCCTACCCCTAGTCGACCTTGGGAATCCATCTCCATGGATTACATGTCAGGTCTTCCTTCTACTAAGCACAGCAACGACTGTGTGTTTGTGGTTGTTGATAGATTCTCAAAGATGGCCATAATGGCGGCCTGGAAGAAGAATATCACAGTAGAAGCCACTGCTAAACTCTTCTTTGAACGAGTGTGGGTACACTTTGGGATCCCACAGTCTATAATCTCAGACTGGGACAGCAGGTTCCTTAGTACATTCTGGTCTAGCCTATGATCAATGCTAGACACCAAGCTCACAAAGTCCACAGCTTTCCATCCCCGCACTGATGGCCAGACAGAGGTCGTCAACAGGATGATTGTACACATTTTGCGCATGTACAACTCAAAGCATCCACGCACATGGGATGAGAGCCTCCCCTATGTACAACACAGCTATAACAGGGCCCTCCACAACTCAACCAACCATAGCCCCTTTCAGGTGGGCTTGGGATTCCAGCCACTATGTCCCATTGACGTAGCCATGCCATTTGCAACTACTCAGGCTGATTCAGCTCATATCCAGTCTGAAGTTTCCGAGGCAAACAGCTTCATTGAGCGCATTCAGCACATCGCCAACAGGTTCATGACATATTGGACAGATCCAATGCTAAGTACAAGCAGCGACATGATCAGCATCGGGTGCAACAAAGGAGCGCCTCGCTGGACCCCACCGCAAGCTTCGCCCGCTCCGATATGGGCCATACACCATCACCAAGGCTGTTGGGGACAATGCCTTCGAGCTCACTATTCCACCATTCCTTGGTCTGCACCCAGTGTTCAATGTGGACCGCCTTCAGCCCTACTTTCCACCTCTACTGGACACATCTGACGTGGCAGAACAACTCACACCAACAGAGTTAAACCCCGATTGAATGGAACAAGCCACAACTGATCGGATTATGGACACACAGGGCAAGAACACCTGCCAGCAGAAGATCCAGCTATATCGAGTTGTCAAAGCAGGCCAACTTCTTCACCAGGGAAAGTGGCTCACTAGGGACCAAGTTCAACAGCAGTTTCCTCATCTCATGGAGGAACTCAACGCAATGGGGACCATTGCTTCCTAAAGGGGGAGGAATGATCCAGGAGGATATTGGTGGCCACCCACCTATTTCTCTTGGACCCCCACCATTGTTTCTTTCAGTGTTCCAATTTCCTTAATTGTAACAGAATTTACTATTTTTGGTAGTTTTCGGGTCCTAAACTTCTGGAGCCGTTTTGAGGCCCTAAACGACGTTTTTTTGGCATCGAATGGTCTGACAAATATGAGTCCGTTCAAGAGTCCGTTCTGGACTCGACATTTGCTGTTTATGGATGTAGTCCTTAAACAGAGCTTTCTAACGATGTATCATGCGCGTCAAACGGAGGTAGTATGCTAAAGTTACGACCCCAAGAAATTGATGTACCAAGTTACCCAACGGGGCCCACATTAAG
>LPNX010933289.1:1055014-1104387 GCA_001517045.1 Pseudotsuga menziesii
ATGATTATTTGTGTATTCTGTTGCGTTCCTGCATAAATCCGGATCAATTGTTTTGATGACTATTCTCCGACTCCTGCACAGAGATCTTCCTTTGGTATGGGAGTACTCAATACTTATCGTCAGGTGAATGATGCTCTGAAGATCAAGAATATTATTGAGGAGAATATTGACAAAACATATCCATGGGGGTATTTTGATGGCTCGGCTGCTGAAGATCCACATTTATGTGGTGCTGGGGGTATTCTCTATTTAAAGGATGATCATTACATCACATTTAAAGTTGGTTTGGGCACAGGTACTAACAATTTTGCAGAGAAATGTGCACTTAAATTACTTCTTTCTTTGGCTTTGGGTAGGCAGATCTCAAAAATCATGATTTTTGGTGATTCATTGTTGGTTATTAACTGGGTAACATGTAAAATCAGAATTCATAATCTTGAGCTTTCTCAGATAGTCCTTGAAGTCATCAGAATATCTAATTTGTTTGAGTATGCAGACTTCAAGCATATTTATAGCTGATGAATTGGCAAGTGTTGGAGCAAAAGTTCAGAATGGTTATTGGCACATTTCTGAGTTTCAGGGGAATGATCATATTGATACTTTCCAGATATTTTGAAAGGTCTTAAAGGTAGTTTTTAGCTGGCAGAAGGAGTATAATGTTTAATGGTTGTTATGCAGTAACAACATGGTTGTTTATGATCTGTATGACTTTAAGACATTGGGTTTCATTTTGACTGTTTATGATCTATATGATTTTAAGATTTTGATGTGTAGGAGGTTTGTATTTTGATACATGAATTGATACATGCTGATGATATTTTTGAATATCTATATGTAATGAAGATCAGTGGGGTATTTTGATCATTTGTGATCAGTTATGACTTTTTATTTTTTGAGAGCACGGGAAATTAGTTTAATTGCGCCATCTGATGAATGTAATTTTGTATGCCTATATATAAAATTATGATTTTTTTTTTTTTTTGGTGAAAAAAAAGGTAAAAAAAAAGAAAAAAAAGATTAACAAGTTTAACTCGAGTGTAACAAGTGTACAACCAACATTCATTTCATTTATGCTTACATGCATCTTGATTAAGATTTAAATAAGCTTTACTTAAGTGGTGGTTAAAGAAAGGGGTAGCAGTAATGGTCTTATTATTTTTATTATTAAATAGTATTTGTTTTATGTTTATATTAATCAATTTAATGTTTATTTGGTAATTAGTTTAATGTTTAGTCTTTGTTTAACATCCGACCATCTCCACAAAACTAAGTTGTGCCTATCGGTGTTCACTAGCCACTTTACTTATGGTTGTGCTAGTACTAATACGCCAAATGATTTCTATAGGCTGTGTCACTCTTGGCAATGGCGAATGATATGCGTTTGACACCATTACTTAAAGATACAAAACTATAAAGCACCAAAACCAACATTGCTTTGTTGATGAATTAGTATGACTTAAGGGATTGAGTATAATACTAATAATTATTATTAATATTAGCATGAGTTACCTGTGAACACATGGTTGCTTGTGAGGCAATTCTCACTCGTACTTACCAAGTTTTCATTGATAGTGTGATTTAAGGTTTTATGATTGTGGATATTATTTCATATATAGATATAGATATAGATATAGATAGGAAATGTGCATCATGGAAGATCATTTGGGCACTTCCACTCATTCGAAGGATAGTACATATAATAAATAGTTTGGTTACATTTTCCATAATCTAATATGGCGGGGATATAAATATATTTATGATTACTTGTCAATTAATCTTTAAAATTGCTAACTTTAACAATTTAATATTTGATCACGACTACTATAATGTTTAAATACCAAGAGTCTCTTTACATTTTCCATAATCTAATATGGCGGGGATATAAATATATTTATGATTACTTGTCAATTAATCTTTAAAATTGCGAACTTTAACAATTCAATACTTGATCACAACTACTCTAATGTTAAACAATAATTAAAGAAAAAATACCAAATATAAATATATTTATGATTACTTGTTAAGTAATCTTTAAAATTGCTAACTTTAACAATTCAATATTTGATCAGAGCTACTTTAATGTTAAAGAATAATTAAAGAAAAAATACCAAGAATAAAGGTTAGCTCATTTATGATTACTTGTTAATTAATTATTTGATCACAACTACTCTAATGCTAAACAATAATTAAAGAAAAAATACCAAGAATAAAGGTTAGGGCATTTATGATTACTTGTTAATTAATCTTTAAAATTATAATAATTAAGATTAATTAAAATTAGAGCATCTTAATTACAATAAATTTTTTATTATAATTTTCTTTATAAAAAAAAACAATATTTGATTACTATTCTAATATTAAACAACAATTAAAGAAAGAAATACCAAAAGAAAAGGTTACGGCATTTGACAACTCAATTACACATTTTTTAAAAATTAATTAAATTAATTAATTTATTGTATACATATTTGTTTTAAATGTAATGTAGGGTCTTAATAAATTTTAAAGTATTTTAAAATATATGAATATAACTAATTAAAGAGATTAAAGGTTTGGAGGTATCTATGTATTGAAAGGTTGGAATGTAACTCTTAAAAAAGGGATTTTCATGTAATTAAATGATTTAAAGAAATTTGGTTGTATTGATTATATGATAAATTATATTATGAGTGATAAGGGAGATCTCTTTTAATACAAAATTTAATTAGTAATTATTACTAATTTAGTGGTGACTCATTAACTAGGATAGTTAATAATTCTGAACTCAGTGATGAGTCATTAATATAAATAATTAATAGCTCTCCATTAATATTTACCATGTTTTTTAATGTATTGCATTCTAATTTGTTGATGATATTTGACTTATTTCAATTTGTTTAACACGTGTTAATTAATTTTCAAAATTGTTGCACTAAGAGTAGGAGGCACTCTACAATTTAGTATGGGGGAGATGTTGTAATGGGTAGCATTGTGTAAGGTTATGTAATATGCTGTTCCCATTAAAAAATAAATAAAAATGAAAATAATGTCGGATTAAACAAACAAAAAAATATATTGATTTCATCTTAAACAATGATATATCAAGCACGAGATCAAATATGTTGAGATGTAAAAAAAAATTACCGTATAAAAAAATTGTTGATTTATCCGGGTTTAAGATAGATCTATGTTGGTTGATATTGACAACTCAATTATATCATGCATTTCTCTTTCTAAACTTTTTTTTAATGAATTGTTTCGATATTCAAAATGGCTTAAAGTTGAAATCATATTAAATTCTTTAATGGAGGAAGAATCCTCCATATACTTGTGCTCAAATGAGTAAACCAAATTTGACTGTATTAATAATAAGATAAATACCACAAGCCAGGGGAGATCTCTCTTTTAATACAAAACTCAATTAAAAATCAGTAGTGAGTTATTAATGAGGTTAACTACGAACTCTCAATTAACTTAAACATGGGTCATTAATATGAAGAATTAACATATCTAAACATAGTAATGAGTCATTAATAACTCAAACATGAGTTCAAAAACCAAATAGTTCATGTGCAAATATCATACTGTATAGACACACAACATGATACCCCGAACTCATTGCTTCTTCCCGATAAAAGTTGTACCAAATGTATGTATTCCTTATACTAAACACTTGTTAATTTCATTTATAAAAATATGTTGGATTGTATAAAAATATTCTTAAATTGGGTTGTTATTAGCATATGGAATCCCACTTATTAATTGCTTTTATAAAAAATGTTTGATTATACAAAGATATTCTTTATTAACATATTGGACCATTATTAATCCAATAAACCCAACCACCAACAAATGCTACTATTACATGCATAATTGCACTACATCCATTAGGCTTCTTATACTTGGTAGAGACATCATGCCCTTATTTCCTTAAGTGCTGTAAGACTAGCATAGATCCAAATCCTAGGCTCTATCAAGAGCCGAGAGGGATCAAACCTTTCTAGGTGAAAAACCTCCATCAGCTTTGGTTTGTCCTATATATAGCCATTGATTGGATTCAAACAAAAAAAACATCTTTTTATTTAGGTTGGACATAAAATATTTTTATTATTAATATCTAATATAATTTATGGCCGACATATAATATTTTTTTATCATTTTTTATTTTGTTTGGAACGAACATTACAACATTTATCCCATACATGGTTTTAAAACCATGTCAAAGGCCCTCCTAAAACCATGGGTTGTTTAGGAGGCTTGCACATGGTCTTAAAACCATTTGCAAGGCCCTCCTAAACCATGTACAATAAAACCATGGGTTGTTTAGGAGGCTCTGCACATGGTTTTAAACCATTTGCAAGGCCCTCCTAAACCATGTACAATAAAACCATGGGTTGTTTAGGAGCCAGGCCAACATTTTTTTCTTTCGAATAATTCAATTTTTTATTATTTTGTTAGTAAGAATATTACAACATTACAACATCCCCCTCATATTGTGTTGATTTTTTGACGAACATTTTTTTTGGCGGATAATTAAATATTTAATTCTTTATTTATTTTTAGGTATGAACATTACAACATATCCCCCATATTAGGTTGTTATTGTGGTCAGCATTTATTTTGGTGGATAATTAAAACTTTTATTTTTTATTATTTTGTTAGTAACAAAGGTTACAAGATGGACAAACGTTACACGATCTCCCTCATGACAAACGTTACAAGATCTCCCTCATACTAGGCTGTAGACCACCTCTCGGCGCAATCAAAGCATAATGAATACGTTGATAAATTGTAATAGATACTTAATGTCATATTCTCATATCCATATAAATTAGAGAGAAATAACTTGCATAACATTGAATTGGTACAATGCCATTCACGCCCTTTTCAAGGTTGATAATCAATGGCGATGGTTTAATGAGATCTTGGCACCTATTTATGCAATTATCAATGCATTGATATTTAGTCGCTTCTTGTTGTATCTAGTGGAAAGCTCCATGAGAGAAGGAGTTTTTTCTTATAAATATTTTTTGCAATGCTTATTTGTTCTTCATTAGGTTTATTGATTTCATTCTCTTGTAAATCCCCTTCATAAGGAGATTCTAGACTATCCACATTAAGAGATTCATCAAATAGGGAAATATTTTTGAAAAAGAAGTTGAAACTTGCTTTTAACCTTTTCTAATATGGCTTCACTATGTGACTGATCGTAGACATGAGATTCATTTGCTGCAACGACACCTTCTTTTGCTTCCTCACATTTGACTCTTTGCACATTTTGTATCAATGATAGCTACAAGCATTGATGTCATAATTGTCGAGCAATGCAGGAAGACACACTTTCTACAACAATATTTTCTTTTGATACCAATCTCTTCTCATAAAATCCTCTCCTATAACAATTGATATTTGTTGGACTCTTGATCTCTCTTGTTCATTGAATTTGTGTTGCAACAATTTCAACGCTTGGCTTTTGCATATTGAAACAATCATAATTTTTCATTCTAAATTGAAAACAAGAATATACAATATTTTTTTGAGCTAATAAGATGTATTAGAGCCAAATCCAAGAATTGTTTACAATATCATAGCAAGAAACTGAGAACTGTGTAGCCATGAATCGAGAACTGTTTACAATATCACACTAAAAAATATGAAATTAGAGCCATGACCATAACATTAAAACCCAAAAATAATAGAATTTCAATTTTTAATATTTTTGTTAGTGTGCGTCCAATTTGAGTGATTTGTTTTGAAAAATGATGGAAATCAACCACTACACATTTTCATGTCAATTTGGTGTCTTTCTTACACTGAATTTGAGAAAGGTGCGGTTTCAACTAGGTAGAGATCATACCAAACAACCTTGTTGTTGCATTTCAACAGGTACAAAATTATTTTGAACGAGAGACCCTCAAATTCTCTTTGGCTTCTTATCTTTTAGATTGTGTCTATGCTTTTAATCCTTTCCCAAACATGCCCTTTAATTGGAACCCTGAGAGAAGTTGATCCAGATGGAGATCGGTGGCCACCCACCTATTCCACTGGCTCAAAACAATTGTTCATTGTGGCAGTTTCCTAGTTATTTTTCGGCAGTTTTTCGAGTCCTAAACTTCCGGGGCCGTTTTGAGGCCTTAAACGACGTTTTTTGGAGATTCGGGGCCAAATGGTTGCCATCGGCATGCATTTGACCGACCAAAAGTTATCAAGCTTAGACCGACCTTTCCAACGAGTTCTCGAACGCCCAAATCGGAGATCGTATGCAAAAGTTATGACCCCGGGAAGTTGACTGTTCAACTTACCACCGTGGGGCCGCAAACTTTATGACGGTTCATCTTCTAGGGTTACGTTTTGGGACTTTTGGGGTTCTCACCTCATTTTTATTATAAATAGGCCCCTTTGGCCTCATTTTGTATTCATCTTGGCACGAATGAGCGTAGCGGCCACATCTCTTCTCAGAGATAGCTACCACCATTCTAGCAATTGTATTACAGTCTGTTCTATTTTCGCCATTTAATAGAATATGTGTTTACTGTATCTCTGTTATCTTTGCAAAATGTCTATTATTATGATTCTGTATATTTTCTTTCATTTCGTTCACGCATAAATCCGGATCAGAAGTCCACTTTCCCATGTATGTTTGCAAATGATTTGGAAATCTAAATATGAAACAAACTATGTCCAAGATTGTTTCCTTAATTATATCATTTAATCGCTGAACAAGATTGTTAGAAAAATAGGACCACCGAGCAATAACAATAAACAATAAACACGATGCAAATATTAAAATACATTACAAGAGAGACACATATATAACTTGGTTCATCCAAGATGGGCTACGTCCACACAAAAATTGCCAGTCCTTTATTATTATACCATCCAACAAAATGAAGGGATACAACCTGCAACAACCCTGCTGCACTTCCTCTTCACTCTCTCATAGTCTCTCTCACACAATCACAAAGATTGTTTTACAATCCTACAATACAATACAGAACTGTATTACGATGATTTCCTTTTATAGGGGAATTACCATGGGAAAATACCATGGGCCCGTAAATTGTTGGCCAACAAACATCCCAAAAATTTCTTTCGAGGGATTCGCCCCCGAACCCCCGCAGGGGGATGATGTTCCCCCACACCCCCCTGCTGGGATAAGTATACAATAAAACTAGGGTTCAAACACGACTAGACAATAACATCTATGAATCTAGAAGATCAGGCTCCACCACCAACAATCTCCCACTTGGAGACTAATAGCAACAACTCCAACACTGCTACACTTGTTGGACTATGCTTTGAACCTTGAACCTAGAAAATTTCTGATCTTCACCTTCACACTTGAAGGCCAACAAAAATCGAGCAGGAACTCAGTTTATCTCTAGTTAGTACCTTTGACAACATATCTGCAAGAGTTTGACTAGTATGTATCTTTTCCAACTTTAACAATCCATCTTTTAAAACAAATCTTATGGAATGATACTTGACCTGCATATGCTTAGTCTTCGAATGAAAGGATGGGTTTTTTGCAAGATGAATGTCACTTTGGATTGCACTGTACAACCTACTATTCTCTTGCTTCTTACCCAATTCCTCCATGAACTTCTGCATCCAAATCATCTCTTTACTAGTCTCTGTAGCAACAACATAGTCTGCTTCTGTTGTTGAAAGTGCAACAACCTTTCGCAGTATCAAAATAAAAATTACTGTTGTTTCACCCCTAGTAAAGACATACACTGTGGCGTTCCTCCTACTTTCTTTATCACCTGTCATATCTGCATCAACATATCTCTATAGAACAATGTCTAAACCTCCAAAACATAATGCATGAGAAGTGGTACCTCTCAAATACCTGAGAATCCACTATACTGATTTCTAATTCTCTTTACTTGGATTGTTCATATACCTACTCACAACCCCCACTACATGTGCAATATCTGGTCTTGTGCACACCATGGCATACATCAAGCTGCCAACTGCTGATGAATAGGGAAATTTGGACATGTATTCTATCTCTTCCTGTGTCTTGGGACTTATCTTCTTACTTTGTTTCGAATGGCTGGCCAAAGGTGTACTAACTGGTTTTGCATTCTGCACTCTAAACCTCTACAACATATTTTTCTATGTACTCACCTTAAGACAATGTCAATTTAAATTTTTCCTGTCTCTTGTTGTTCTCATAGCAAGGATTTGCTTTGCAACACCCAAATCCTTCATCGCAAATGATTTAGCTAGTTTCCTTTTGAGCACATTTATATCCTCCATGTTAGACCCCACAACAAAAATGCCATCCAAATACAATAACAAGATAATATATCTTCCATTATCTAGCCTTTTGAAATAAACACAATGGTCAAAATGACATCTACTATAACCCTGTTCTGTCATAAACTTATCAAATTTTAAATACCGCTGCATTGGAGCTTGCTTCAGGCCATACACGATTTTCTTCAACCTGCAAACCAAATTCTCCTTCCCTTTGACCTCATACCCTTGTGGTTGTTGCATATAAATATCTTCCTCCAAATCCCCATGGAGAAAGAATGTTTTAACGTCTAATTGTTCAAGATGCAAATCTTCTACCGCCACCAGACTAAAAATAGTCCTAATTGAAGTCATTTTAACAACATGAGAAAACATTTCATCAAAGTCTATACCTTTATTTTGTGCAAACCCCTTTACCACAAGTCTAGCCTTATATTACTTCTTGCCTCCATCTTCTTCCTTCAACCTGTAAACCCATTTATTCTACATCTCTCTTTTTTCTTGTAGGAAACTCAACCAAATACCAAGTCTAGTTTCTTACCAATTATTCCATCTCCTCATGCATGCCTTGCTCCCACTTCTTTCTAGTTTCTACATGCATCGCCTCTTCATAACATTGTGGTTCACAAGAGTCAGTCATCAATAAATAATATAATGAATGAGAGAATTGTTTAGTGAGTCTACTTAACCTGATAGATCATCTTACATTTGCAGGAGTTTGAGATACCTGCTGCAACTCTTGATTCTTTAGTGCCTTTGGAACTTCATTTTCTTTGATTTCATCAATCATGGTGTACGCTGTGTTTTCCTTTTCCTTTTTCTTTCCTTGCAACTGATTTTTGTATATAACCTTTTCATTGAATACTACATCTCTACTCCTAATGATTTTATAATTTTCATAATCCTATAAGCGATAGCCAAAATCATCAACCCTGTATCCAATAAAGGTACATTTCTTGGATTTAGCCTCAAGCTTTGTTCTATTTTCTTTATCAATATAGAAAAATGATTCACAACCAAAAGTTTTAAGAAACGAGTAGTTTACCTTTTTACTTGTCCATGCCGCCTCTGGAATTCCACCATCCAAAGCGCTTGAAGGCCCTACGTTTATTAAATAAACAAAAATATCTACAACATCAACCCAAAACTGTAAGGGAAACCCTGCACGTAATCTCATACACCTTGCACGCTCCATGCTCATTTTGTTCATCCTTTCTCGCACACCATTTTCTTATGGTGTTCCTGGGACTGTCTGCTCTCGACAAATCCCATTGTATGAACAATAACTATCAAACTCCTTCCTGCAGTATTCATCTCCATTATCAGATATGAGACATTTCAACCTTTTTCTATTCTCATTCTCAACCAAAGCTTTCCACTTCTTAAAAGTAGAAAACACATCAGATTTTTGTCTAATGCAATGAACCCAAGTTTTTCTAGTTGCATCATCAATAAAAGTAACATAATAACGAGAGCCACCAAGAAATTGTACATGAGCCAGTCCCCATACATCTGTATGCATAAGCTCTAACTTTTCACTCTTCTTCTGTTTCCTAACCCTAAGAAATTCGACTCTCTTTTGTTTTCCATAAACACAGTTCTCATAGAATTCCAAACTTACCATACTTCAGATCTATAAGCAATTTCCTTGAGTGAAGAATCTGTATTCCCTTCTCACTCACGTGGCCAAGCCTATGATGCCACAACGTTGCAAATGTTTTTGTGGAAGCTACAAGGATAGAATAATTAGTATAATGAGGACATAAATACAACGTACCTATCATGTCTCCTTTTGCTATTACCAGTGCTCATTTAGTGATAATTCACCACGTTTTTTCCAAATGTAGACAAACAACCGCTATCTCCCAACTCCCCTGTTGAGATCATATTTCTTTTCATAGCAGGAATATGCCTTACAATTTTTAGCATCCATTCATTTCCATTATTTAACTTGATCCGTACCTTACCCATTCCAACCATTTTACATGGTTCATCATCCCCCAATAAAACATGTCCAAAATCACCTGGAACATAATCATGAAAGAATTTCCTATGGGGTTTAGCATGACATGAAGCCCTTGAATCTACTACCCAGTAATTACTAGTATTATGTAATGCAAGAATCAAAAAATCTTGTAACACGTCACTTGCTACATTTACTTCCCGAGTAGTCTCTTGCTCCCCGTTTCCTTTATTCTTTGGAGCTTTGTGATCTTTCTTGATATGTCCTCTCTTACGACTGTTCCAACACTCAATATTTCCTAGTCTGGACTTGGATCTACCATTTCTAGACTTGATACAATTTCCTGGGCTCCTTCCTCTC
This sequence comes from Pseudotsuga menziesii, assembly GCA_001517045.1. Classification (NCBI taxonomy): domain Eukaryota; kingdom Viridiplantae; phylum Streptophyta; class Pinopsida; order Pinales; family Pinaceae; genus Pseudotsuga; species Pseudotsuga menziesii. The sequence goes on from LPNX010933289.1 coordinate 1,065,582, forward strand.
TCCCTTTATATTCCCCTGCTCTCCATGGTTAGCGCATTACCTGATGTCTCACCTCCGCTTTTTCTTCTCGTCTCCTCGCTAAGAATAACACCAACAACATCATCGAATTTAAGAGTGTTTGAAATAGGGAAAGAGTTACTTACAACCATGGCTAATCCATTGCAACATTCTGGCAATGAGCAAGGGATTCGAAGAGCCCTAACCTCATCATCAAAGTTCACTTTTACAGAACTTAGCCGACTAGTAATCACATTAAATTTATTTAAATGGTCAACACCAGATCCACCTTTTGACATCTTCATATTAAATACACGCCTGATTAAAAATACCTTGTTGGAAGTCAAGGGTTTTTCATAGAGCTTAGCCAATGCACTCATCACACCCTCCGTTGTCTTTTCTTCCGAAATCTTGAAATCCACCGACGAAGCCAAGCACAACCGTATTGTTCCCAGTGCCTTTCTGTCAAGAACCTCCCATTCTTCATCCTTCATAGTCGTCGACTATTTTGTTTTTCATCCCTACGGTAGGTATAGATCCTTCTAGTACAGATAGTCCTCCATTTGCATCTTCCATAACTGGTAGTTTTGGCCATTAAAATTATTGACCCTAAACTTTCCTTCTTCTGCCATTACTCCCACTTGAACCAAGGACCCTTCTTTCCTGCGAGTTTACCATCCAAATAGACCTTTTGGCTCTGATACCAATTGTTAGAAAAACATGATCACAGAGCAATAACAATAAACAATAAACAAGATGCAAATATTAAAATACATTACAAGAGAGACACAGATATAATGTGGTTCACCCAAGATGGGTTACGTGCACACAACAATTTACATTCCTTTATTAATATACCATCGAGCAAAATGAAGGGATACAACCTGCAGCAAGCCCGCTACACTTCCTCTTCACTGTCTCACACAATCACATAGATTGTTTTACAATGTTACAATACACTACACAACCGTATTACAATGCTTTCCTTTCATAGGGGAATTACCATGGGAAAATACCATGATTCACCCAATACCATGGGCCCGTAAACTGTTGGCCAACAAACAACGCAAAAATTTCTTTTGGGGGCTTCTCCCCTGAACCCCTTTTCTCAGTGGCGTTTCCCTCGAACCCTCGCTGGGGGTTTGCTGGCCCTCAGACCCCCGCAGGGGGACGATGTTCCCCCGCACCCCCTGGTTGGACCGATTGTACAATACAATTGGGGTACAAACATGATTGAACAATAACATCTCTGAATCTAGAAGATCGGGCTCCACAACCAACAAAGATTGACTAAGGTTTTCCTTTGACACTTTTAAGGCCTCTAACCCTATTGAAACTAGATACTTGTACAAAAAACACAATTGCATATGAATTTATGGAGATATTAATGTCCCACATACTTTACCATAATACATTCTAGATAAGTTAGTATTCAGAGAAAATGCTTACCAAATTGCTTTAAATGGGGCCAACTTTGTCTAGAAATCCAATAACAAGAAACACTTCCCTTCATGGTTTTGTTTACTACGTCCTATTTCAATCATGCACTAAAGGAATCTAAATAAATTTGGAAGTAACAACTTATGGTTGAAGCTTTCAATGTCCATGATCCACATGCATTCATTTTGCAACATATAAAAATAAAATGTTAGTTGGGTTTATAGTCCCGAAAACATGCTAGGAGAGAAGAATTATAAATATGCGTTAAACTATGCTAAGGAAATCCAAGATGAATTAAAAAAATAGTTGAAGGAATCCATATAAAATTAAGTGCCCCATGATATAAATGACTAAGCTCAATTATAGGGTAGGACATATGAAATACTCATATAATGAAAAAAATTAATGCTTCTACATTCAATCACCTTGCACACTAGTCTAAGGCTTCCAAAGTTACTCATGGAACAAGTTATCCATCAATTTCCAAGAAGTTGCTTTGCATGAACAAATGACATTCTTCATCAATAATTGTTTCAAAAAATTCATAATCCTTTTTGACACAAAATGCCTCCAAAGTACAAGGAAATCCCACTCCATAAGAAGGATCCAAACTTGTTCTATTTCTACCAGTTTAGATGTTGATCCGATTGATACATCTATTAGAAAATGAAAATATATTACCTAAAGAATGGATGGAAATATACCAACTTCACTATCGTTTTTCTTCTTGCTCACCTCGGCTCAAGATTTGAGGGATGCCCAAATTAGCTTGGAAACCTGATCTTTTGATGTCAAGAAGAAGATATTGAAATAATATACTTATAAGAGAAGGAATTAAAAACAAGACCTAGACACTGTATTCAAGATCCTCGAATATATTATTGCTTTTGTTACTGATAGTCATCTATCCTTAGTAAGGTTTGCCCATGTTCCACTAGCCTAGATGCCAAAGACAAAAATACATGACACACTTGCAAGCTTGGTGATAAAGTAGAAAGATCTTCAAAATTAGGATGCATATGACACTAGCCTCTAACATCCAACTCTTTACTAATTGTTTATGCAAGTTGTTTGAAAAACTACTAGAAATGATATACTGTTTGATAGATCATTTGTAAACCTTTATGCTATTTTTAATAAGGGTTTATGCTGTTTAGGGAAAGTAAGGAAGAAGCTTAACACTATGAACCATATGGAAGTAGAAATGAAAAATATAGTTAAATGGCAGCTCCAAATCCAGACCATGCCTTACTTATTAACCCTCAATGATATTGATGTTGTTTAATTGGAAGAAGGGCATAGTTTGGGGTATTCCACATATAGTTGAAACATGCTTTCAATTAGAGCTTATGGAACCCACACAACATTGCTGATGCTTATAATATTTTCCTTGATTATTGAAAATAAATTTATTTTATTTTAAAATTTGATTAGTCATGGAGATAAAGCCTACGTACAAGAGAATATCACTCCCTAAGGTTTTAGAAGTTGATAAGATGTTTGGAGGTTTAAAACTTTATGTTGTAGCTTGTAACCACCCTAACTGAGTTAAAAGTTTTATATATTGTATAAACTTGAAACTAGAATGGGTTCAAATAGTTTGGAAAAAACTTTGAATTATCCTTTTCAAACTATTTGAGAGGACGAACCTTAATGAAATTTTGAAATTTGATCAGAGTGTTGTCTTGTTGAAGTCAATACTCCTCAAGTTGTATCCATATTTGATTGAATCATGAATTAAACTCTAACATTTTAAATTCACATTAATATTTCTTTTGAAATGATATTTTCTTACTAATCTTCCATCCAAAGGAAAATGAACAAGTAGTTTTAACATAAATTTTAGTTAATATTGCTTTCATTTAATGTTGTTGCAAATATTTAAGTCTTACTAAACACTATTCTTAACTATTTTACAAATATTTTTTCTTTCAAAGTATCATGTTTAGTTCTATCTCCTCTCTCCCCCTTTATTATAACTTAATATTACATTTATCTTAATCACAAAACAAATTAAAAAAAAGCATAAAATCCTAATTGTTGTAACTAATACTATGATGTGGAGGGTATCTCATATAAGGTAGCAATTCCATTTAGAGGGTTTTAGCTTGAGGTACTCATTGTTGATAGGGGCAATTTTCCCATGCCAAAATGACCTTTGTAAAATGTTGTAATGTAATCGGATTGTTCAATCATCAACTTGTATTCCCACATTTATTAACATTCATTGGACTATAGACGAGTCTTCGAATGAATTTGATCACAAGTTAAAAATAAGTCTTCTAACAAAGCTAAGAAAATATCCTCTAGCAATGTATACAATATTCCTTTCATATAGGTAGTATGAATCATCATGCTTATCAAGATGCTTTCCAAAAATATTCATACTGTTACTATGGCATTGTAAAATTCTTTTGCACTTGGAAATATTTATTTAGGCCTAGGATGTCAAACATTTGATACATTCCTTGCAAAAATAGGTCATCTAGCTCAATGAATCCTTATAACATACTTTGTTTCCACTTTTTAGATAATCATTTGGCACCTAAAGAAAGTCTATTAAAAAATATGAAAATTTTCTTGCCTTATTTCGTTTAAGTCAATCAATGTTGTGTTAGAATACATGCTTGGGTTAATGTTTTTTGTGCCCTCCAATATCGATGGTTTTTATTTTGTTAAGCCCTATTGTGGAATTGCATTTTTATTGTTATATTATTGTTATCTTTATTGGTCAGTTAGGACCTTAATTATAATTGTATGGTTGGCTAGAATTATAATTTTACCCATTATCTTCTATACATATACCAATGAGACTTAGCTTTAGGATCATGCCATATTTTCTTGTTTATTTGATACATAATAAAATGAGGTCCCCCCCTTGAAGAGTCTTCTTATTCGTCCATCTTCTTCATTCTTAAGGCATTTTTTTGTGAGTCAGAGAATATTGTATTAACAGATAAAAATAGAGTTACTATAGTTTCCATATCAGCCACACCTCATAGGACCAATGGAATTTTAAAGCTAGAAAACATTATAGGAAACCATGACATTCATCAAAGCTGTCAAACCCACATATTAATCCCATACAAAACCCATTCTTAAGGCATTGGATGACTCTCACTTTCTTATTTTATGTTCTTTTGGGGAATTTGGTGCAAAACATTTGGCATCAGAACACTTTTTGCTATAATTTTTTTGGGAATGTTTCAGATAGTGAAACTTGGAGGGGAATTATAGGACATAGTGAAGTATCTATGGTAAAATGTTTCAGTCCTGGTTCATTATAATTTCATAGTTACAGTCTATGGAAGCTAGGGTTTTTTATTAGTCTCAAACATGTGTTCTGGGTAAAATTTTTATATCTAAAGCTTGAGATATCCAAATTGAGTTCCACCTAGTTCATTATAATGAATCCAAACCATAGTAGTTGTGGTAAAAAATTCAAAATCAAAGAAGGAAAATAAGACACTTGATAGTCTATACAAGTTCTCTCTCTTGAAAGGGACACAAAATAACAAGTTTTGGTAAAATAATCATAACCCTCCCTTGACAGATCAAAATTGGGCAAAACTTATGGCATTGAAAACAAGACATACTACGCTACTAAAAACACAACTTTAGACTTAGAGGGGCCAAACATTGATAGATAATGTAGGAGCAAGGTCGACCAACAAGACAACCCACAACCTAGGGTTTTTAAAAGTATGTCGACTTGAAACTTGCATAAATTTTGATTTGAATATATTTTTGGGAGATTCAAAAGGTGTGATAAATAGTAAATAGTGAAGGAATCTAATAAATATCAGTAGGATTAGATGGAAAAAGGTAGAGCAAGAAATTCTAAACCTGTTAAACCTCTTGAAGGCTCATGCATAACACAAGATGAACTTGATGATTTGAACTTTCTGGTGTCCAAGCTTACCAATAGAGTAGACAACCTTGAAAATACAATGCTAAAAAAGGGTTACATCATGAATACGGTAAATAAGGATGAATTATGAACATTCAAAGGGGATATACAAGATGGATTCCAAAAATTCAAAGGGGATATGCAAGATGGATTCCAAAAATTCAAAGGGGATATGCAAGTTGAATTCCAAAAATTCAAAGGGGATATGCAAGTTGAATTCCAAACAATTTAAGACGATATCCAAGTTGACCTCAAAAACATGAGGGGACTTATTAAGGACATAAGCAACCTTCTTACTTAAAACTCAACTCCGCGAGAAAAGTATAAGGAGAACAAGCTAGTGGAGTCCAAGTCATCCTAGGAGAAAATTCTATTCTACTAGGAGAATAGGAGCCTCGAGTCCAAAAACTTGATGGATCATTACTCTAGGATCCACATAATCATGGGTTCAACTTGGGGCTAAGGAACTACTTCATTCCCAATATTCATATGAGAAAGTTTGATGGCCGTGATCCAATAACATGGATATTCCAAATGAAACAATTCTTTGACTAAACCAAGTGCCAACTTTACAAAAAGAAAATATTGCATCCTTATATTTAGAACTTGATCAATTTATATGGTACCAAGGGCTTTATGACCGTAAAAATGACTCTCAATAAGAGAATTCTGAGGTATAAAATGAGCCTCAAAACAAAAATGTACTATCAAAATCAACCTTAAAAGAACCAATCACATTCTAGAAAATGACATCATCCCTTATGGTTGATGTAACATTGTTTGAGTTAAAAATACTTACTTTTCAAATTTTAAATGGTGGATGCAAACTAATAGTTAACCATAATCATAATGAAAAATAATCATAAATTACTTTTGAACATAATATTTATATACTCAATAACTCTTAACTAAAATACTTTCTTATTAAATAAATATTAAAATATAAAATATTTATAATTAATATAAATAAAACTTAAAACATGATAAATAGATAACTTTTAAAATATATATTATTAATATAAAATAAAACTTAAAACATGTTGAACATGTAATGATAAAATATTTTTTTATTATATAAATATTAAAATATAAATTATATATTATTAATATAAATAAAACTTAAAACATGATAAATATGTAATGAAGGATAATCTTTAAAGTATAGATTATTAATATAAAATAAAACTTAAAACATGATGAACATGTAATGATTGGTAAATTTATGTATATCTCACTTTATAAAAAACACATGTTATAACATGGGTCATTTTATTAAAAAAATACATGTTATAGCATGGTTAAAAGTCCTTCACATATATCATATAAAACTATACAATATATTATATTAAAAGTACTATAAGTGTCATGACTTCACCACTTCCTTGACGTTTATAAACTTATTACATAATATTATAGTTGTTATAACTCCAAAGTCCTATAACATTCACATGTTTAAATTTATTTTAATATTAAATTTTATATTATGATGTTATATTATATTAAACTTCTTATTATATTCATGATGGGATATAAATGAATCGCGTGGCTAGATTAATTTCAGTTTTTTATATTCGGCTAAAGTTACATTATAGTTTATTATAAATTTTATTTAACTAATGTAATGTATCTAATAGTTGCAGCCTCGAGGTGGACCAGCCTCAAGATGTGGGTGATTCAATCTCTTTCGATCGGATAGGCATGTTAGTAGTTAGTAGTGGATCAACTGCATCAACTCAAACTCATTATATGACCTTTGTCTGGGAAAGCACCAAAACGCTTCCGCGAACGCTCCTATCCTAGGCCAGTATCTACACTTTGTCCGGCACCTACACGTTTGATGCCCAGGTGAATAGTGTGTTGGGACCAAGATTGCGGAAATATAGAGCAAACAACATGGTTAAATAGATCAGTCCTTGATTACCTGTTCCCTGTGCATCCAAGAACTGAGGTAGAATAGGTCGGGGTGTGATCCTACTAGTTGGCCTATTGCTGCTTTGTAACAGAATGTTTGCCCCCTTATTATCGGGTTACCTTATTGCAGGCTCCTAAGTGCTTCATGAAGTAAGTTATATAGAACCTACTAGATCTATGTAGTATAATGGGTGCTCCATATCATATGCACTGATGAAAGAAATGCCCCAGTCTTTTCATGGCCCCTGCTTAAAAGCATATTCTCCGTAGAATCAGCGTCTATGAAACCTTAAAATATGGTGTTATGTAACTCCTTGCTTGGCTTTATTAACTCTATATACTATATTATATTGACGTTATAGAGACGTAAATTCTGGGTCCACATCTCGTCCAGATTACCTTATTTATCCACCAAAAGCGATCCAGCAGCTCCAGATCGAGACCCAGTTGTCTATAAACATTATTGATAGAGAGGGAGTTTAATAACTAATACACATTGAAATAATGACCAAGATACTAAGGTTTATAAATTAAGATTGCATTGGAGGGCTTTATCCAGCTTTATCTTTATCTCATTGGAGATTTGGTTGAGTTGGAATAACTACATCTTTGGAAACAAGTATGTTTTTGCAATTTCGGTAAGTTTTAAAGGTTTAGCAGCTTTCAAGGAAATCCCCGAGGGTTTGTTGGTAGGTGAAAAGTCCCCCAAAACCGTCCAATCAATGGTCCCTATTCTATATGATAAACTTGTGGGGTTTTTCGATGGTTCCTCGATTTAGAGTTCCCTCTCCTGCATTGTGGGCACTATGTTATTTTTGAATTCAAATTGTTTCTACAAGCTTTGGATGTGCTTCGGCCCAGGATCCAATAGCATGGGAGAGCTACAATCGTTATGGCTCCTTCTACATTTCTCTTCCAGTCTTGGTTTGGATGAGATTCGAGTCTTTAGAGACTCGAAGGTTATAATTGATTGGGCAAAAAATGAATGCGGAATTACTATCCTTCATCTCAAGGCATGGTTAAAAAGGACTAGTTCATTGATTTATTAGTTTTGTGATATCTCCTTCTTGCACATATACAGGTCCTTTAATCAACTGGATGATAAGATCTGTAATAAAGATCATGCGACTGAGGTTGGTTTCTTCTTTTATGAACGATGGGAAGATGGCTCCTGGGTCCATGAGGGCTCCCAACGTACTCTTTTCTGTTGACTATATGTATTTTGGCCTTTGTTTTGTGCTGGAAGTTTGGCCTTTCTTGTGTGTCCTTTGATCTAGGCCTTTATGTGGTATGTTTTCCCCAGCTATAAAAACTGTTTTGTTGCCCACTTTGGTGCCTTTCCGACTGTTCACGGGGACTAGATATGTCCACGAACTTTCTGGTTTCAAGGCCTTCTGCCATCTCACTTATACATAATAAAGTATAGTTATTTTCTTCTAGAAAAAAATGCTCTTCCTTAGTGAACAACATACTATGCTCTTCCAGGATCAACATACTATGCTCTTCCTTAGTGAGGTATATTTCAGAATCCAAATCACCAAAATGGTGAATTTGATCCTCAACAGATTTAGCCTCTTCTTCATATGCAACATAATTCTCAGGGAAAGGTGGCTTTATTTGCTGATCATTTGGATTTCTAGGATTCCTCATGTCTCTCTGTCTGATTTGTGGAGGTGGGGGAGGATTGGGCCTTCTGAAATTTGGGTTTCTGATTTGAGGTTCATTATGTTATTTGTTCAATAGTTTGTTATCTACAGTTAGCCTATCCATCATCTTCTCCATTGTCTTTAACATCATTTGAAGAAGCAACAACGGAAACATAAGGTACATTTTCTTCTCTAGCTTTCCCTATTTCTACTTTTTGCTTTATTTTTCCACTTGCCATCATGTTAGCTTCCACTTCTAAAGCATATTGAAACATGGTAAGAAGACTTACTGATTTTCTCTCTCTCAATAATAATGCAAAGTCACCATCAAAGGCATCAACATAATAGAGTTTTGCAGAGCCTACAAGGGGTTTAATATCAACAGGGATAGAGTTATACACCCTCATAAATCGACTAGAAAACTCATGGACAAATTCAAAACCTCATTTCTTAAGATTATTATATTGAGAAAGCACCTCCAAAGGAATTTTCTTATCCTCCCATATTTCTAAGAATGAGGTTTGGAAAGCTTCAAATGTGGCAATGGACCTAACAGGTAGATCTATAAACCATTTCTTTGCCTCTCCTGACAAACTTAGTACAAACAACCTCATCTTAATATCATTTTCATCAACCAACTCCAAGTATACATAATGATCAAATCTATCAACATGCTGTCTTGCTGTGAAATTCCCATATCCATCATAGAAGGGAATTTTCTGGGCATAATTTTGAGGAAGGTCATGCAATACAACAGGTAAGTCCAATGGAGCAAACCTACCAGCCATTTGTCTAGGTGGATTTGGAATAAGAGGAGGACCTTGAAAGGTTGGAGGGGTTTGAACAGTTGGTGAGATATAAGGTTGAAAGCTTTGAACAACATGGTTTCTTTCTTCAGGTTTCATAGAGTTTTGAAGATTATGCCAAAGAGAATCAAGCAGACATGATTCTAACCTACTGGTATTAATTTCAGTTTCCTTCAAATTAGATTCAAATTTTGATTTCACCAAGGACCTTGCATAATTGGTTTCCCACCCAAAATCTTGAATGCTATGAAATTATTGAGAGGATGAAGTATCAAATTGAGAAATATCTATTTGTTCTTTTTCCTTACTTCTAAGCAATCTTTCTCGATTTTCCACACTTAGTAAAATTTTAATGTTAGGGTTACCTTGTGTATGTGACCTCCTGGGAGCCAAGATGCCTTTTGAAATCTTGCTCAAAATCAATGTGGAGATGCCAGGTGAAAGAGGTATGACCTTTCTTGATGTTTGACCATTGTTCACCATCAACAGTCAAATCTAAAACTCTGTTGTTCATTTCCAGGAAATATTTGAACCCTCCTCCCCGTATTAGTCCTTCCGGGCGCTAATCTCCCCAATGGATTCATCTTCCAGAAGCTTTGAGTGGAGTCACCAGAGCATATACAACCTATATGTGTCTATGACCAGCTGCTCAACCAGGTCATAGAACTAAGACAATGTCATTTTCCTAGGGCTGATTTGCATTTTCGTCCCCAGTAACGATGCCAATTTGTTAGCACTCAGAATTGCACCCTAGGTTGTGGAGGATGAATCCTAACTTAACAACAGAACCACATTAAGAAAGGGAGCTGGATTCTTCCTTTGTAGAGAGGGATCTCTCACATATTTTAACACGACCAGATATACAATGAAATAAAATTTCAGATTATGTTTGTGGTTGAAACAAAACAAGCTTACATTGGGCTATGGAGTCACAAATATAAAAAAATCACAGAACAATTTGCAAGTGAAACTATACAAAGGAAAGGTAGCATTCAATTACAGTCAATATGCTGTTGGTATGGTGATAAAGAAGGGAAGATGGCAGTCCATTAACACAGAGCATTAAGAGATGAATTCTGCATCAACTTTGGTTGAAAGGGTTTGTGGATATCTGAAACAATAGCCAGAGCATAAACATGTATGAGTTCTGAACTATTACACACTCGTTCCAGATATGGAAGAAAACATAATGGAAAGTTTAACAGGAATACATGCACATAAGAAAGAAAATTACAGACTGTAACTACGATATACACACGAATCTTTGCAACAACAGACCTGCATTCGGCTCTGTCCATTATATTAAAGGCAGATCTCAAATTACATAACCTAGAACCTCATAGGTTCCAACCTCGTATCCCTATATTGAAGGTATATTTATAGTATCCTAGGATCCCGAGACCAACCTTGAAACAGAGCCAAATTCAGTTACATGTAGAAATCAAAATTGTAACAGATTCAATGATATGGCAGATTTTCCATGATCATAAACAAAACAGGATAGCACGCTGAGACGTGCATGATGGATCAATTAGGGAAATTTTTCAGTAGGGATTTAGGCTCGCTGGGTGAAAACGACTGTTTCAAAGCACCTCCAACGGCCTGCAACGAATTCAATCTTCCTTTTATCTTTACACAATGAAACCAATTCTGGGCCATTGATCTTCATCGTCCTTAGATCTAAATCCTTGAAAAATACCCCATCGTGCTCCAAACATGGACCTTTGCATCTCTCATTACCTAGCGCGATATCCAATGGGAAGAGGACACGTCATTTATGCACGTTTTCCACTGCCCGGGCACCCTCCAACTTTGAGTGTGCAAGTTATTCTGGCGAAATCAATCTCGACCGTTGATTTCTACCATATTCATTATGGGTCATCGATCTGGGGTCTATGGGAAACACAGAATGAATTGCTAGCTTTCTCGAGCTTCAATCTGGTCTTTCCACCCCCGCCTTATCCTTTCTGCCCTTTAGCTTTCTGCATCGTCGATCTCTGCAGGATTCATCTCAGTCGTTGATCTGAGATTAAGTTTGTAGGCTTCGGAAAATGAAAATCGAAATTTCGACCTTTCATAACAAAGAACTTTATATTTCCACCCTTCCACTTCCGCCTTTCGCGGAAAACATAATGCAGAAAACGGATTTTCAATTTTCTCGGAGCTTGTTTTCGACCTTTCCGCTTTTGCCTTTGGTGGAAATCGGAAAGCGGATTTTCCAACTTTCGCGACTGCAATTCTAACTTTTGTGCTTCCTCCTTTAGTGGAAAGCGGATTGCGGAAAGCGAACTTTCAACATTTTCGCAACCAAAACCTTGCATTTTCGCTTTCGCCTTTAGCGGAAAGTGGATTCTGGAAAGCGGACTTTCAACTTTACACGCCCAAATTTTTGTGTTTTCCGCTTTTCGATCTCCACCTTTGGTTCTCTTCCGGACCATTGATCTTGGGCGGAAACGTTCTGGGCCGTCAGATCCCGGATCACGGAAGGTGGAAATTGGGATTTGGACTTTCTGTGGCCAAAACTTTGCATTTTTTGCCTTTCCGCTCTCGATTTTTCTATGGAGGAAATGGTTTTTGGCCTTTGATATTGTGCGTTGTGTATTCATACTGTCCATTTCCTGTCATCATTCAACTAGAATAGGATTTATTCATTTACATGCATTTCAAGATAAAAAAAATAGATTTTCCTTAAGTATTTGGCATTTTTAATCTAGAAATGTCCCTTCAAACACCTGCAAACCCTTATCAAGAATCTTTAAGGTCACATGATATGAAAATTTACAAACCTTATTCCTCCTTTTAATGGCCAAATCCCTTACTAATTACTTAGCTAAAAAATGGTGTTAACACTAGACATGTCCACAAACTTTTCAGTTGTAAAGCTGTGTGCCATCTCACTTATACATAATAAAGTATAGTTATTTTCTTCTAGAAAAAAACATAAGATTGCACTCCTTTCTACTATGGTCATAGGTTTAATAGTTAAGGGTGCGCTCATGTATTCTTTCCATCATTAGAAAATAAATAGCTAATTGCACTTGCACACTTTCCAACAATTAGATTGTACACAAAACAAGGGGAGTTGCTAAAGGCAGCAAGTCCCTGCCTTTAACAATTGAAAATCTATTGAATATTACGACACATTGAGCTCATTAAATCAATGGGAATGATTGGACTTACAAGGATTACAATATATAGAAGGAATCCACTCTGCACCTTGTCCTTCGTCTGAGAGGTGGCATGCAAATCTTCATCAAAACCATCACTGGGAAGACGATTACTTTGGAAGTTGAGAGCTTAGACACCATAGACAATGTGAAGGCCAAGATACAGGACAAGGAAGGCATTCCCCCTGAGCAGCAACGTTTGATGTTTACGGTGATATTCAGGAATGGCTAAATTTCTTTGTTACCTATTGTAGTTTACCAGCAATGACTACTAACTTCTTTGTGATGTGTTGTTCTATTCAGGAACCAACAAAGTCCCACAGTCATCACAGTCATCCATTCATAGAAGACAAAATTTATACATTGCAAATTAGGATACAGATTGGAAAGAATCTTTGCAGTCAGATCCACTGCCGTGCTCACATCTTCCTCTTTGCTCCAGCAAGTGGAGAAAGGAATTTTGCAAGGCTTCTGCCAGCAAATTTATCTGCAATGTCTGCATGCTTTGTGAACAACCAAACTATGGCTTCTCCTATCCCAGCTGCCTCGCCCGTTACTATTGCAACCTTCCCCTCCACTCTACGTGCACCATTCAATTCAACAAACTAAAGGATCACATATAGTTTCAGAGAAATCATTCAACAAACTAAAGGATCATATATAGTTTCAGAGAAATCATGAGATTGAGGATCTGGAAGATGAATTTTCATGCATGAGGGACAATTGCAAAATTGACCTAGAAAATAACTTGATTAATGCAACCGTTACACATGAGGCCAGTACCGCTCCATTGCAATCAAATATAAAGAATGTTTTTCTCACATTTTGTCACTGAAATTTACACGGGTCCTACTGCTATGGGTATGGAATTGCTTCTTAGAGCTCTTTTATTACTGGATCAAGGGAATAAACCTGTGGGGGAGTTCGGAGACATCCTAGTGTGTTCGTTCCCTTGAAGTACAGGTCAAACAAGAAAGGTTATTAGCCACTTTTCCACATCGTAGTTACATATCTAAAATATAGCATGCCATCCCAGATAAGTTTATAGTTGTCCCTCCAAATACCTCATGGTATAGGGGCTCTAAAGAACTATGGATTGGCAGGCGCATTAGCGTCTAAAGCAAGGTAAGTTCTAGCTAGCTGATCGGTGTAACATATGATCAAATATCCATCTCCTTCCACACTGACGACCAGAGTTAGTAGAAGAAATAGCAGCAAACAACATGCAAAGGTTGCTGTATAAGAGTTCATGGTAAGACCACCTTCCCTCTTGGTGAAGCCTCCCTGACTATGAAAGAGAGATGCTATTTATAGTTATGCTGGCTATAGAACGCTATTTTTTTCTATGTTTTTACTATACTATTCCCACCTAAGGCTATTTCTTGAGAGATAGTGCCATTTCCACCCTAGTTCTCTCGCGTGCACTTAGGGAAAGCGGAGAAAGCCAATGAGAGCGGCTGCGCCATTCATTGGACAGGGTGGAGAGGTTTCTTCATGGGGTATATTTGGCTAATGCTAAACTGCCTCGTATTCAAGAATATGGCTAAACTGCCTCGTATTTAAGAATCGAGATAAAATTTAACAAGATTCGAAGCTGAGACTTACCTTTGAGAAGCAATCTCTTCTTCTCAAGCTGCATTTCATTGTCTCCTTTGCTACATTGCATTCAAACTTCGGTGTTCAAAACCCTTCGCTCCTTTGAAATGTGCTTTTCTTTCTGCTCTCTTTCAAAATAATCGAGCATTGTTTCAGCCCTGCCAGACATCTATTTCTATGAAATAGAACCAGCTATGGACAGTCCTTAAGCGAAAAATCCACGTGTTAGCTTATTTGTGTTATGAATACATATTCCCAAGGATTTGAAATCATCAATTTGAGCAAGTACCAACACCATATCGTCGAACTAAGTTAGACGGCCGGAGCCACCATCAAACACTCTTTAGGCCCTAAATACACACTCTATGCCCTGTATAATGTTACATAGATAATAATTGAATATTTGCAGAAAATCAGCACTGGTTTTTCATTCGTAAGTGTAAATCTGAATCATATTTATGTATTAAGGTGTTTAGTTGCAAAAATATGCGATTACAGAAAGTATCTCTTGCATACTTCAAGTGTTTTGCAGGGTACAGTGAAATAACTTTTACTTTTGAAATCAGTAGGGAATTGCACTCCTAAGCTAACAAAAAATATTTGTAAGACAAGCTTTAGTGAGACCAAGATTTTCATAAGCTTAAAGAATACCTTGCAAAACTAAAGATGGGTGGCTGAAACTGTCCTTTTCTTCTTTGTATATCTGCTCAAGCATGTTCCTTGGAATCGCATAGTTCCACAATGTGGAGACATTGTGCATCAATATCGTGTTTTCGCTGAGATATATTTGATTAGTAGCCAAGAGGGCATAGGATTGTGTTGAAGATTCTTATCGACTTCTTTTCCGATATCTTTCCTTGCTCTGGATTTAGATAATCATGTCTTAACTAAACTAGGTGCATTTATCCAATTGATATATGATATGTTTGTCCTTGCTAACTTCTAGAGTTGCGGTTATTATCTGGTTCTTAGTGAGAGGATTGTGAAAGAAAAAGAGCAGAGCAAACAGAAAACACACAGGCAGATGACTGCCTTCTTATTATTCAGAGCTGATTAAATAGGAAAGAGAGAGCAATAATACCATAGGTGAATACCACAGTTAGGTAAATATCGCTGGGTAAATACCGTGGGTTACCGTGAGATTAATTTCTTCAATACACCCCCTTAATCTCAACTGGTAGTACATCTTCAGCATTGTCTATGCCTAAGTGCTCTCTCTGATATACAAATGCAGATGTTCCCAATGGTTTGGTGAACATGTCAGCTAATTGCTCCTTAGAGCCACAAAATAGTAAAGAAATTTGTTTTTCATTGACTAACTCACGAATGAAGTGATAGCGAGTGTCAATGTGTTTTCTTTTTCTATGAAATACATTATGTTTAGACAACTGTATTGTAGAATTATTATCACAGAAAATAGAAGTGGGATCTTTTGGATTGTGTCCCATATCTTTCAACAGTCTTCTTAGCCAAGCTGCATGGCAAGCTACTGTGGTGGCTACTACATATTCTGCTTCTGCAGAAGACATGCTCACATGGGCTATTTTTGAGATTCCCAAGAGATCAAATTTGTACCCAAATGGAAAGCATAACCAGATGTGCTTTTCCTATCATCAAGACTAACTGCAAAATCACTGTCAGTGTACCCTGTAAGAGTACTGTCTGGTGTATGAGTGTACCAGAGGCCATATCCAAGTGTGCCTGCAACATATCTCAGTATTCTTTTTCCAACATTCCAGTGAGAGTTTTTGGGAGACTCCATAAATCTGGAAACAAGACTAACAACATACATCAAATCAGGTCTATTTGCAGTCAAATACATTAAAATGCCTACCAATTGTTTATAGAGTGTATTGTTTACTGTTGGTTCATCACCATTCTTGGTTAACTTGGTGCCAAGAGTTATAGGGGTTTCTGCTGGTTTACATTTATCCATTCTGAATCTCTGCAAAATATCAGTACCATACTTATGCTGGCAGATAAAAATACTTTTATCAGTTTGAGTAACTTCCAGGCCAAGGAAGTACTTCATGAGTCCTAGATCAGTCATTTCAAATTCTTTTCTCATGACTGTCCTGAAATCTTCAAGCATCAAATTACCAGTGTAAATCATGTCATCAACATAATGACATACCATCAATATTTTACCTTGCTTTGTTTTGACATACAGAGTCGGCTCATTGCTGCTTCTGTTGAAACCATTGTTGATGAGGTAGGAATCAATCCTACTGTACCAAGCTCGTGGAGCTTGTTTTAGACCATACAAGGCCTTTTTGAGCTTATACACTTTGTCTTCATGACCTTTGACAGTATAACCAGGTGGCTGGTCTACATAAACTTCTTCTTCAAGAATGCCATTAAGAAAGGAATATTTCACATCCATTTGATACACATGCCATTGATTTTGTGCTGCAATGGCAAGTACAACTCTGATGGTATCCATCCTTGCTACAGGAGCAAAGGTTTCATCATAATCTATACCATACTTCTGTGCATAACCTTTGGCAACCAACCTTGCCTTGTTCTTTTCAAGTTCTCCTTTTTCATTCAATTTGGTCTTATAGACCCATTTGACTCCAATACTGGTTTTGTCTGCAGGGATGTCAACGAGATCCCAAGTCTGATTTTTCTCTATTGCATCAATCTCTTCATTCATGGCTTTTACCCATTGTGCATCCTTCACTGCTTCATTAAAAGATGTGGGCTGACAGGAGAAGAGAGCAAACTGAAGTTGCTCGTCAAGAATTGGAGTCTATTCATATAACTTTGTCAAGCTTTTGGTTTTCCGGTTCTGTGGTGGACCATCTGCTGCATCTTTTTGCTGCTGTACTTCCAATCTTGGAACTCTGATAGGTAGATCTGGCTGATGTGAGTGATCTTCATGTTGGATGTCTGAACGATCACTCCAGCATTTGTCTTCAATGAAATTTACATCTTTGCTCACCACAAGCTGCTTGGTGACAGTATTATATAGCTTGTATGCCTTGTGCTATTCACTATAACCAGTGAAAATGCAGCGCTCACTTTTCTTGTCTAACTTTCTTCTGAGTTCATCAGGTATATGCGCAAAGGCAACTGAACCAAAGATTCCAATATGTGAGACACTAGTCTTAGTGCCACTCCATGCTTCTTTAGGAATCTTGTCTTGGACAGTTAATGTGGGTGATCTGTTGAGCAAGTAGATTGAGCATCCGATAGCTTTAGCCCAATACTCATTTGACAGCTTCTTGTGTGACAACATGCTATGGGCCATGTTCATGATGGTCCGGTTCTTCCGTTCAGCAAATCCATTATGCTGTGGAGTGTATCTGGTGGTGAACTGTCTCTGGATGCCACGCTGCTTACAAAAATCTGAAAACTCATGTGAATCATATTCACCTCCACCATCTGACTTGAGCATTTTAATGGACTTTCCAGACTGCTTCTCAGTGAGAGCCTTGAAATCTTTAAACTTGGAGAAGGTCTCTGATTTGTGCCTGAGAAAATAAATCCATGTTTTTCTGCTAAAGTCATCAATAAAGGTCAAAAAATAATAACTGCCTCCTATGGATTGGGTTTGCATGGGTCCACAGAGGTCTGTATGAACTAACTCAAGTTGCTCTTTGGCTCGAGATGTGGAAGTGGGAAAACTGTCCCTATGATGTTTACCAGTGATACAATCCTCACAGGTGCTAGATTGTTTATGAATAACCAGTAATCCTTTGACCATTGACTGTTTGTGTAGGAGATGGAGACTTTTGAAAGGAAGATGACCGAATCTACAGTGCCATAAACATGATTGATCTATTTTGGAATTTAAGTTGCTTTCTTTCATCCCTACTCATGGGAGCCTTGCCTTAGGATGGGGTATGTAAAAGATCACTCCTGCTTAGTAGGTTCTTCGCGCCCACACCTGGAGATAATGGATTCTTGCAATAGCTAGCCAGCAACTTATTTCTATGGATGGATTTCTTATAATTACATATGAGTAAGAGCCCAAGGACGTAAAGATTGCATGAGAGGATTGATGTTGTAATAAATTCAGATTCTTTGTGTCATGAATGTAATCAAGTAGAGCTCTTTGAGCTAAATTGCACTCCTTTGGGCTTCAACTATAACATCTCTAGGTTGCATCATTTATAGCACCTTAATACAGTTAGATGATATATAGTTATGCTGATTGAACTACGTAACACTATAATTAATTGTATTTTTGTTGCATGTGACTAGTACTTGACATTAGAGACAATTTCCACCTTAACAAGTATACCAACACACATGTATACATAATTCTTTGTTGGCATTATTCTAAGTTGCAAAATGTGATACAAACTTGTTTCATGCAAAGATGCTAGTGGTGAGGTTGACGGCAAAGGACAAGGATATTGGTCCCCTATTAGAGATCTGTGTTAGTGTTCATAAGATGGGAAGGATAATTACCAAAATGATGATTTCACTATTCATAAGGTTGAACATTGCAGCCTTAAGGCATGCATCTTGGTAGTAGGTTGAACATGATATTCTGATAGTGTTATCACATCAAGCCACAAGCTGCTACCACAGACCCAAACATTTGGGAAAGTAATCAACTTGACACAGGTGGTGCTGGTGCTTCTGAGAATCAACATTGAGTAACTAAAGCTTAAATAGATTATTTTAATGTTTGCGACTCTGCATTTTTGGGATTTTGATTATTATCCTCTTAGTATTTTCTGTTAATATCAATCCTTGGGACTTCCTTAACCAAGTCCATCTTTGAATTGATTTCAGATCTAAACATCTAGGAAAGTAATATGTTAGATGCAAGTAATGTTAGAGCCTCTCAGAGTAGGGTAGAGCAATGATATATAATATAAATATTTCAATGTCTATTTTGTGAAATTGATAATTATCTTTTTAGCATTTGATATTAATATTGATCGATAGAACTTGGTTGATAATTATCCTTTTTCAAGTGATCTGTCAAGTCTCTGGTCTGTATATGACTTGTCTTCAAGGGCTGAATCATTGCCGTTGTAGCCTTTAACTACACTTAACAGAGGATCAAAGTGCTTATACAAGATTTCTAGATTGTTTCTTGTGGTGTGCACGACCATAAACATTTCATATTATATTGCATTTGTGTGTTTTATCTTAAGGTAAGGTGATTTAAATAGCCTTTAAATATTTAATTGATGAAATCTGAAAGTGATTATTTAAAATGGATCTTTAAATTCTTCATTGATAAACAGTTGAATGTGGTACTAACAAATTTGTAATAGAAAAGGTATAGAACAAACTTTCATTGATTTGTTGTTTTGATTACAGTGCGCCTTTTAAGCAGCCATGCATGCTACAACTTATGAGCCTTTTAAGCAGCCATGCATGCTACAACCTGCTTGTAACTTTCCAACCAACAACGTGTCAAGTCAAGAATTGAAATATTGTGCCAATTAGGGGTTATGTAGGTTGTGTTGAGCATTTATGCCTATTAAACCCTGCCATTCTAACTTATTGAAAGCTCTTGTATCTCTTCCCTGGGCCATAAGCATGCACTATCTACTGAACTTGACACAAAATTGGCTTGAGAAAAAAAAGAACATAAAGATAATCATTTATACTTTGTCAAGGATGACATTTGCATGGTCCAATGTAAAAGTGCCATGTATATGAAAATCTTGTAATCTGTAAATAATATCACATGTGTTTTCCAGGTACTTTTCATATGTGACATCCCCTAGTGAAGGACAAAGAGTTGTTAACAAATCTCCTTGTAAAGTGCACTGTTTCTGAAGATTTGTACTTGTCTGTATTGTGCAGTGCAATCTGGGCAAGTATCTATACGATGTTTGCTGCTCGCAATTTGAACAATGAAGTTTGTCATTGTCTATTGCTGCAAATGTTTCTGTTGGCATGTCACAAGTGTTGCAAGTTGGGACAAACAGATCTAAGTTGACATTTTGTATTGTCAACATTCCTTCAATTTGAATGCAATAGAGAAATTAATATGGGATTCAATTAAATAAATTGAATATTGTAAAGCAAATCAATTCTAATTGGATATTATTTACCCTTGTTGTCATAGCAATCAATTGTCCCATGTCTGCAATTGCTCGTTTTGTGTTTAGGTATGTAATAAAAGTTGATTTGCTTGTCTATAACCTCTTTCCAAATTCTTCTCTTCCTTTGACAATATTCCTAAACAAGACCATTGGTGTTCTTTTCTTTGACAATTGGTTTTGAATTTCAGAGTACCATGAGGAAAATGATGGAAAAAGGTAAAGCTGCAATTAAGCAAAGCGTTAGTTAATGAGTAAATTTTTAATCTGTATATTCAAATTGTTTTGTTTGCTACTCACCATTGCTTGGTTGTCTTCGTCATTCCCATCCTTTATGTCTAATGCATATTGTGTGCCGATCTGTTTTGTAGATTTGACTAGAGCGCCAATTGTGCCAATTGAATAAGGATTTTTGCTTGTAAGCAATTGCTTTATGGTGGTAGTGGGCACGAAGCTGTAATCTTTGCAAATAGGTTCTATTTGTTCTATTGTGCTTGGATCACTAATTTGCAATATGCAGTTGTAGTCACCATGACCTTATTTAGTTTTTGGAGAAATCTTGAACTCAGAGATAGAAAGACCATTTCCTTCAACACATATATCATCATATTTTGATATGAGCTTATGTGGTATGTTTAATGTTATTGTCAACTGCCCTTTTCGATCAGTCATGTCAACTCGCAATAAGTCCATACCATGTTCTTTATCGATTGTTGTTTTGTATTTTACAGTAACATTGCCATGAAAGACATTCCCTGTCTTTAGGCTTTTGAGTTCTTGTATTGTGATTGGTTTGCAATCATCATGGTTTTTCCTGTTTATCAATTTGTAATGCAATTTAGATAACAATATTAAGTTCAAAGTAAACTAACAAATCTGAAATTGCATTATATATTGCATTGAATGTTGTACTATTCTAAATATACCTTTTTGCTTTTTTTGCCAACTATTGGTCTAATTGTTAATTGTTCATCTTGCAGACATGCTCTTTTCATTTTAAAATTGGTAAAGAAGAGAGAGTAGGTGTAAGATTATTGTTGCATTTAGTTCATATGGCGATTAGTGAATAGAAAAATTGTGCAAATACAAAATAGGATATAAGACACAAATGTAAATATGCTAACCTTTTTTTTTGTAGTTTCTATCTAAGTACACCTTTGTTTTTGTACAATTTGTTTTTGGTGAAATCAGAATACTGCTGCATTGAGTACATATGCCAATTAGTGAATAATAGTTATGTACAAATACAAAATCTAATTGTTCATCTTGTAGATGTGCTCTTTTCATTTTAAAATTGGTAAGGAAGAGAGAGTAGGTACGTCTTTTCATTTTAAAACTGGTAAAGAAGAGAGAGTAGGTATAAGATTATTGCTGCATTTAGTGCAAATGGAAATTAGTGAATAGAGAAATTGTGCAAATACAAAATAGGATATAAGGTCCACAAATGTAAATATGCTAACCTTTGTTTTCGTAGTTTCTATCTAAGTACACCTTTTTTTTTGTCCAATTTGCTTTTGGTGAAATCAGAATACTGCTGCATTGAGTACATATGCCAATTAGTGAACAATAGATATGTACAAATACAAAATAAGTTATAAGACAGAAATGTAAACATGCTAACCTTTGTTTTTGTAGTTTCTATCTATGTACAATTTGAATTTAATGAAATTTGAATTGAGATATGCTAAGCTTGATTTTTGTACTTTCTATCTATGAACAATTTACAATTTGAATTTGGTGAAATTCGAATTGATAGATGCTAAGCTTGATTTTTGTAGTTTCTATCTATGTACAATTTGTATTTGGTCAAATCAGAATTGTAGTAATGCATATATGATGTCATGGTCAGATCAATATGCATCAGAAACATTGACTTCACATTGTAAAATAGGGCGGTTTGTCCAAATATGGTCTATTATTGTTGTTGCAGGGGAAAATCTGGTTGTCATTTGATGCAATTGTTGTGATTCCATGTATTGTGCCGGATATTTACGTCTTGCAGAACTTGATTGCATATGAACATTGAAATCACCTGCTATAATGATGATGGAATTGCTATTCATTGATTCTGATTTTGTTTTTTGTATTGTTTCAGTTATTCTTTGCACTTGTTCAAATGGTGCTGCATATATGTTCATTAGACAAATTGATTTTTTGAAATACATATCTACAAGACTTGGCTCAACTTTTCCATTGTTATAGTTTCTAGTTGCCTTGATTTGTATATCGTCTCTTATACAAGTGAGTAGTCCATAATTCAAATATGATACACTGATGTTGAATTGGACAAATTCATTTTTGTTTGGTGTAGTAGAGAGATGAGTCTCTTGAAGACATATAATCATATTGTTAATTAGTTGTGTGTCATGTGCAATGTCATCAATATGTACAACTGCATTGCCTGTGTTCAAAGTTCCAATTGATAAGACATTGACATTGGCATTGCATATAGCTCTTTGTTCAAGGTCTAGTTTCCATGATGAAAATGTTTCTAGTCTTGTCATATCGTCTGATATTTTTTTGTTTACGTTGAAATTCTTTGTTCATGTTAGTCTTTGTAAAATGTACAAAGCATTAATGTTCCTAACTTTTGATAGTGCAGTATAAATTAATCCATCTTGTGATATTCTGGATGGGTCAAATGCTATTTTTTCTAGTGTAAGCCCTTGCGTACGATGTATTGTTCTTGCACAAGCAAGTTGCATTGGAAATTGTTTATGAATTGTAATATGTGATTTGTTTTGAGGTATTGCTAATGGCTTTGCGATTCTACAAATTGGTGTCCATTCTGGAGAGATGTTTATGTCATATTGTTGGTTGAACTTTGCTCTTTGTTGCCTTCCAATATTTGCATCTGGGAAATGTATCCAAACCATATCATATTCACTATTGCATCTTGTGTATCTTTTGAATATTCCTTCAGCACCATTAACTAGTCCATCTTGGGTGTTGTAGTTTCCAACATATAGTTCAACTAACATATCTTTTTTCATCAATATCATTGAAGGTAGAACTATTGTTTTTTCATAAGCATAGAAATTTGTACCCATAGTCTCATGTTCATCCTTGGCATTAAGCACAATTTGTTCTCCATGTGTTAGTGATAGCATTTTGGTGTTATGACTCTGGACATCTTTGTTTTGATAAAATATATAGGGAAATTACGGGTCGAGAGGTGGTGACCTGAAGCAACTGTCGTTAATGTAATCTATGTCTTCTTTTGATTACTCGTTTAGTCTAATTCTATTTAGCACAGTGACAAAAAGTGTGTCTTTTTGGCGCATTGCAGTTTTCAATTGATAACATTTCATTTTTTGCTTCCAAAAGTCATATGGAATTACATTTATGTCTAACTTTGGGCTTTCAAATATCATTGAATCTCTTACAGGTTGAGCCTGGTATAAGTCTCCAAGGAATATGACATCAATATTTGCAAAGTGACATGTGGACATATGCAATATTTGTTGCAAGCGTTTATCAATTTGATAAAGTGTCGTTGCACCTACAAGAGATGCTTCATTAATAAGCACAACACATAGTTGTCTATAGTGCTTTGACAATGTGTCTAGCTTCTCGTTATTCAATGAGAGGAAATTTTTCTTATTAAAAGGCATGTAGAAGGCGGAGTGCAATGTGACACCTCCGATATTGAATGCTGTTGGATAAAGTTGTCATTGATGACAATTTGATGACAACACATTAATGAAAAAGCTTAAAGTGATGATATGGAAATGACAAACGTCAACTTGATGATGGCAAGCATGGAAAGCAAGGACAACTGTACCCAAAAGCTTGGATCTTGAAGTCGCCACCTTACTGAAGACATTGAAGACCCCGAAGATGGTCCTGAAGCCCCTTGCTTGATGAAGAAGCCCATGAAGACTTGGAAACCCTGATGAAGACTTTGATGCCCTTGCAAAGGTCATGGAGCCCACTAGTTGCACTTTACATGGTTAGATGGCATGACACCTTGGACATTTGGTTGCTTATGGATGTTGGGTCCTTGGTCATGCATGCCCTTGGACATGGAGATGGACCTAGTACATAAATAAAGATTTGGCATTCATATACATAATGACATTACACCTAATGATATGCATACCCTAAGAGCTTGATAATGATGGCAATGATGCCCTTATCACTTGTGATAAACTTGAAAATATGAAGACAAACCTTAAATGCAAGATAAATAAACTCAAAATAAAATAATTTGTTTACAAGACAAGTCGGCTCAAATTAAATTAAATAAAAAATACATAAATGACAAGTCGGCTCAAAAATGATTTTTTTTAATGGAAAACTAGTATAAATACCCAACCAAACTTTTCATTTTGCAAGTGAATTCGGTGGATATTGCTCTGTGATTTTTCGGGTATCTGTGGACTGAGATTCGGGCTTGACTGTAGCAGTAACGAACTTGCAGCAGACACAAATTTTTAAGTCTGTTTCTCTGCGAATTTTTGGTGCACAGTCCAGCAGGAGTGGTCCGAATTTGTTTCCTTTTTACAGCAGCAGACTTCACTGTGAAAAATTCGGAGGCAACTCTAAACTCTCATGTGGACTGAGGTGAAATTCAGGTAGCAGCAAAGGTCAAACTATAGACCCAAAATTGCAGAGAAAAGGAAGCAGCAAATTTTTTTTGGTCTTATCTTTTTTGGACATCCAACAAAGTGAATGAGTTGGAGCTTGACTGTACACTGTCCACAATCTTTTAACTAAATATTTGCAACACATACTAAGCCCTAAATATGGCAGCAACAGAGGTAGTGTGAACTTCGGATGAACCAACAAAAGCAACGTGCCCTAATCCTAAATTTGGTGATTGTTTGCAGTAGCCTTATTCTAGTTTAACAAGCAGACTTTTTTCTTGTGGAGTGTTGGGGTCAATGGTAGCAGCAAAGACCATTTTTGGGGTATAAATCACAAAATTGAAGGACTATTTTTTGCCCTAGCTGAGGTACTATAAATTTTGCAAGATAGTGGAAATAATGTCAAGCTTCTAGAGTGAACCAAACCCTTATTCTTTGCTGCCTTAGATGAGCAGTCCCGAGTTCTTGTGACAGTCTTCATGGTGGTCTGAGTTTTGCAAGTTGTTTGATGATGCTGCATGCTACATGTACTCTACAATATTGATGCATATACAGCCCCGAAATTTCATGAAGAAGTCCCAAGTATTAAGCTAGACAAGAGTTGAGATCCGATCCTTGATGATGTTGCCTTTCTCCACCAAAATTGAAGATTAAACCAAGCATCCTTCAGTGATTTCCTTGGGGTATTTCACAGGCATAGTTTAACTTCAGCAGTCACATGATTATCCACAGTTTTGGTTATCTACAGAAGAGACATAAGCAATGATGTATACTGTATAGTGATAAGGTGTGAAGATTCATAATCAGTGATGATGATATGATATACAAAGTATGTTTTCTTTACAATGACATAAACGCTGAATGTCAAGTGATGTAAAGATCTATGTATTCTATGATGAAATACATACTGTGATTATGATAATCATGCTTGGTTGATTCCCTAGTTACGCATACAGTGATGTTGATATGATACTATATACAGTACAATATTATGCAGTGATGATAGTATGTTAATGAATGCATGCATATATATGACAAAGATGCATATACATGCTACTTGATGTATAAACAATGATGAACAACATACTTATAGTTGTATGCAAAAGGTGATTTGATGAACAAGTCTGTGAAACATTGAAGAAGCAAAGGATGATGAGGTATCCTTGATGATGATATGTTGACATTGTGACGATGCCCTATCTATCTATGATGCAAACCCAAGCCACTATATGATGATGATATAGCACATACATCTACAGTGATATAGTGATGATGTTATGATTATGTACACTCTATGATGACAGTCTGCTACAGTTTGCATAGTTGAAGTTTGATCAAGATAAACCCTACACGTGTATATATATATGGATGATGACACTATTTTGATGCCTATCTATTGATGATGATGATGAGCTGTTGATGAAAATGATGCACAAGAGAAAATCCTTGTAGCAGTTGTATGATGACTTGACAGTGACTAGCAGGATTCATGACATGGTTGATGAGCAGCAGTGAGCAGATGAACAAGATGATTGATGAGTAGACCTATGACCAGCAGTAGTGATGAGCAGATGAACAATATAATGATGATGAGAGTGATGAGCAAAATAGTGTTGCAGCAGTAGATGACCAGCAGTAGTGATGATTAATATGGCAGTGATGACGTGGACAGAAAGAGGATGTGGTAGTGAGCGTACTTGACAGTTATATGTGTGTGTGATGAGTATGATGAGACAGTGACCTGTAATTGTAAAAGTAAGTGTGTCTTGCTTTTGAGGTTATGATACATCAAACCCTTCTTAGCAGGGTCTAAGAAAACCAGGAAGGGTCCTGTATTTAGAGTAGGTGCTCTTCATATCAGTAGGTGCTGATTTTACCTCACGGTTGTAGCCAGTCCAAAACTAATACAAAAAGATTACAAAATTATATGGTGTTGTGTTTTTTTGTGTTAAGGTTCTTGATGATTCAAATGATTATGATATGTGAATGATGAAGTGAAAAATGTTTATGAAATGACTATGAAATTGGTAGAATAGTGAGTGGTGAATTGGTAATTAATTGTGATAAGTTAAGAAAAGTTTTAAAATTAGATTTACACTGATTCACCCCCCTCTCAGTGTAAACATTGTGTCCAACAATTGGTATCAGATTCGGCCTTCATCATTAGCTTTTGCAAGCTTGAAGGAGATCCATGGACACAAGTATGGATCCACAGGAAGAATTCATCAATGATGTACCAATGTTTGATGTGAAAGATTATTTTAGTTGGAGGAGCAAAATGAAAGCCTATCTTAAGAAATTTGGAGTTTGGAAAATTGTTATCAATCCACCCAATCTATCAAACAAGAAGGACAAAGCAGCAGCTTAGAAAGATGCAAAGAAGGACAATACAACAGCTTTGAAATTTCTCATGGATGGACTTCCGAGGTCATTCAAAGAAAGTATTGGGGAATGCACTTCAGCAAAGGATATTTGGTTCAAATTGGAGGATGAATAGAAAAAGGAAAAACAAGACACTGAACAAGACAATCAAGAGGTAGAAATAAAAACTACTGAAGATGCCAAGCATGAAGATTCAGAATCCAGTAAAGGTATGGATAATTTCGATTGTAGTATGCCTATATTTGATAAAGTTGAAAATGCCATTACTGAGAATGATGAAGCAATGTTGAAAGCTAAACAAAGAATTTGCCGAAACCCTAAAACAAAAAAAAACAAAAAAACTTTTTTTTAACGAAAAGGCATTATTAAAAAAAAGAGAGCATTACCTCTCTTGGGCACCGCCCCTTTCTCATAGGAGAAAAGCGATGCCACTGCTCATATTGAATAGGCAAGAAGCGGTAACACCGCTCTGCCTGTGTTTAGAGAAAGCAGTGAAGTGCACTTTCCTTAGCCGGTTTCTGGCACCACGTCGGTCCACCATCTGTTGCCATTGCACCAGGAGTGGTGCTCATTTTTATTAAAAAAAAAAGGTGAAGTGCATTGTTGAATCGCCCACCAAATCATTCTTTTTCATTCCAGATCTGCTGTCTTCTCTCAATTTCTCGCAAATGCTGGAAGTTGGCACGGTGAACTCTCGAACTAGATTTTTTGTCGAAGAAAAAAAGGGGCATCTAGAGATAAGATGGCCTGATCATCCAATCTTATTGAAGGTTGTGATCTAGAAAAGAAGATCTATTCTTGAAGATGGTGCTACCAGAAGCAGTCCCAGAAGAATTTGAAGAGGTAAGAAATATCTTAACACCACAAGGTTTATGGCAGAGTTTTAATGGAGATGAGTATGATGTATGGGCAATCAAAGTAATTAATGTGTTAAAATTACAAGATTTGTGGCACTTCATAGTTGAAGAGGATCCCATTGATCCAGAAAAGTTTAATGCTTTGACAGAATTTGAAAAACAAAGGAGGAAAGTTGTTGCCTTATGTCTCATACAAGACAGTATAGACTATTCCTTATTTCATCACATTGTAGAAGCTGATACTCCAAAGAGAGCATGGGATACACTGAAAGAAGTCTTCAGTGAGGAACCAATGGTAGAGGAAGATGACTTTGTAAGTCAGGCAGAGTACCAAGAATCCCACACTGAAGTGGAATACAGTCAAGATGACTGTGTCTATGAGGCAGCTAGTGATCATGTAATTCCAACAAATGATATTGATCCAGTTATGTTTAATGATGACAGTAAAAGCAAACCTATCATTGCAGTGGTACTCAATGATGTGAGTGATAGTCTCTTTAAGCAAGAGATAGTTGATAGCAGCATAGAAGCTGCAATAGTTGCTGAGAATGAGCAATAACCAGCTGATAGCATCACAAAAGAAACAACATTATGCAGTCCACCACAAAACCAGAAAACCAGAAGTTTGAGGGAGATCTATGAACAAGCTCCTGTTACTAATGAGCATCTACAATATGCTCTGTTTTCTTCTGATCTCACAATTTTTGAAGAAGCAGTGAAGGATGCACAGTGGAATCAAGCAAATGAAGAATTCAATAATGAAGTAGCTGTCATTGATGAACAACACCAAGATGTGAATGCTATCCAAGAAAAGCTGAAATATATTCATATTTTTTCTAACAAAAATGTTCAGTGTGCAGGTAAAGATGACAACCAGAAGAATCATGTTGAAATAGAAGATGAAGACTTTCACTATGTTCCAGAAGATGAAGAATATCAACTACTTAGCATCAAGATCCAGAAGACAAAGAAAAAGAATTCCAAGTACACTTCAAGGAAGAAAGTCAAGCTGAAGTTTTTTGAATGAAATGTAAGCTTAGCTGAGACATAGACCAGCAGGCATCTTTAGGCATAGACAGTGTTGATGATGTACTACCAGTTGAGATTAAGGAGGTGTGTTGAAGAGTGTACTTTCACCCATAGTTAAGTTAGTGAGTTAGGTAACCCACGGTATTTACTCACCTGTGGTATTCACCCATAGTATTGTTGTTTTGTATTTCCTATTTAATCTACTCTTAATCATGAGAAGGTAAATCAACTGCCCATAGTGCTTCTGCTGCTTCATTCTAAATAGACTTGGTACACGGACCGCGATGGAGGTATTTCCAACAAGACAATCTGGAAAGCTGACAGGGTAAGATGATTTAGAAAGCCGAGATCTGTAACGCAGAGATCTATAACACTCCACTTTTTATTTATTTATTGAAGTTGTGAGCTCTGGAAAACTGAGCATTGGGTGAGATCTGGTGAGTTCAGTCCTCCACGGATCTTGTAGATCTTCACCCCCCAAAAATTAGAGTGCAGATCTGGTGAGCATGTGTTCAAGTGGTCGATTAGATTTGCTACTTTTTGTTGAATGCTAGCTGGAAAAATCTGAACCCTAAAATGCATGCGCCGGAAGGTAGCCGAGCTCTCAAAGAAATTATCTCCTTTTTTTTGTAAAAGTTAGGGCAAACAGAAACCTAGAAATTCTAATTTGGAAACAAAATAGATAAAAATAACGTGCTTTCCAAAATAAAATTCAGATCTGGAAAATACTATGCTTTGGAAAATAAAATTCAGAGCTGAAAATAAAAATAAAAAATAGTGCCCTAGCTTGGTAGGCAAGCCGCTTCCAAATGGCTTCCGAGCGAGAGTGCTTTCCACTCTGTGAAAAGGCTTACCCCAACAATGGACGGATCGGGCCGTAAGCTCTGATACCATCTGAAAGAATAGAATGAAGCAACAGAAGCACTACGGGTAGTTGATTTTACCTTCTCATTATTAAGAGTAGATTAAATAGGAAATACAAAACAACATTACTATGGGCGAATACCACAGGTGAGTAAATACCGTGGGTTACCTAACTCACTAACTTAACTACGGGTGAGATTACACTCTTCAACAATACTTGGAGGAAAACCAAATGCAAATGCTCTATGTAAAGCGAGGTTCTTAAATGTAAATATTCCAGTTTCCCTGGCCAAACACCAATTACTTTCAAGGCCTTACAGATAAACTGACTACTCGGGTTAAACTTTTAATAGCAAGGTTTCTATTATAAGCCCAAGGAAATAAGTACTCAAGTGTTGAACTCTATTCACTTCTGCCATTTTTTCAAGTAATTGCACGGAATGAGTTAGCTAGTTACAACATTAAGACAATTAAATGCCTAAAACAATATAACAAGCCTGCTAGCCTTCCGTGAGAAAACAAAATGATATTTGCACAAAATAAAAACCTGGAAATTGCTATTACATATACTTCTTCTGCATTATGTATGTTGTTTTTCTTTGAATTTAAAGAAAGAGAAACAAATGAATTTAAAGAAATGAAAGAAACTGTACTTGTGTAATTGTTTGGCTCAGCTGCAAATTGCAATTGAATTCGTTGCTGATAAATAAATAGCCGATGTAACTTGACATCTGGCGCATAAGTTTCGCCCATAAGTCTCACCACGTGTTATATGTCTGAAAGCATTTGTCACCGGCAGCATGTAGCCCCTACTTCACATTATACACACGCTTACAATCGTGCAAAAGGCTAATCGACATTTAATGCTAAGTATTAGATAAATGTTTTAAACATTAGACATGCAGTAAGACAAATGTAACCTCATCAATTCGAATTTGTCATGTAAGACAAATGTAATATTCGAAAATCTCATGCATGACAAATGTAACCTCCTGGATTCGAATTTTGTCAGACAAATGTAATATTAAAAAATGTCATTCATAAATGTAACCTCCTCAATTAGAAAAATGTATGACAAGTGTATTGAATTACTCTATGTATTAACTTAAGTCACTTGTTACATACATCTTTATATGAGCAGCGATGGAGGGCCCTTAAAAGCCTCTGAGTAATTTGTCCCAGGTTAGTGTTTTTAATTATGCCATGCATTGTTGCATATCAATGATTTCTGTGCAATTATCTAAAAGTTTTGTATATTGCAGGAAAACCAAACCTAATACAACGCACAGCCCTAAGTTGGCGTGAAGATTTAAGTGCCACTTGTAGCAGAAGCACATCATATTAAGTGATCATTTATAAAACAATAATCAATGTGGCATTAGGAACGCATGCAAGCTGCTTTACTTTGCTCATGATACATGCACAACCACTGCTACAGCCCATCCGGAGAACCTGGTCGGAGTTAGTTTGAGTAATTTCGTCTTTAACGAGTCATTGTGCTGTGCTTAACGTCGATCTCAGCGCTATCATTTAATCATATGTAAATAGAAATGACAAGTTGAAATCAGAGCAAGATCACTGTACTCTTCGTTGTAATGACCTTTTTTAACCATTGCATTCCTGGGTTGCGACTAAGGGAATGGGTGGCACTTTAATTTTTTTCCATACAATGCTTTGAAGGAAGAAAAGGGCAGACAACGCATCCACATTTTCTTAATTGTTCCTAGAGAAAATGGAAACATAATTTTTTTATATCACCGACTATTAGCTTACTAATTACCTGATGAATGAGCACGAGAATCACAACCACGTCTCTGGATGATGATCTTGGTAGCACGGAGAGGGCGTTGGAATGATACAAGAGTATGTCTCAGTATGCCCAGTATCTCGGTAAGGCTGAATCTCATTGAATCTGAAAAAGAAATTATCAAGATAAATGATTTTAAATACAAGATAAATTAGCATAGATTAATTTTAACTATGGTTTTATTAAACATTAATTTTTATATGCGTAAAAGGTATTAACTTTGAAAAAAGATTTGCATCTTCATGAATTGAATTGATCTCTCCAAATTTGATAAAGCCAAAATTAAAATGATATTTTAACAAAATCTGTTTTTTAAAATCTCATTTCCTTAGTTGAACAACTTAGTTCTTAAATTTCCTATTTTATTTCAGTTTTCAAAACTATTCAACTTCAATGAATAAAGGGTTAAAAATTGGGCACAATGATAATCCTTTTTCTATAATGCCCTTTATATCATGAGCATAGTTCGTTTATGAGATTAATAGATCCCTTATCAGTATAACCTTGCACTTAATTTATTGTGTGGCTACATTTAGTTGTTGTTCCCTTTCTATTGTTCAGACACCATAAATTTGGCAGCCTGCAGCATAGTTGTTTGCTCAGATTCTGTTAGTGAAGATATAAAGGGTTGACGGAAAGCATACCTTTTTGAATTTCTGTGGTTTCCACATGGGGTAGGTTGCATTTTATTTGATATATCATGTATAGCGAAATGGAGGTTTCAAATTAAGAATATTATGGCTAGTATCCCTATTTCTCGAGGGCTTGGAAATAATAGTGAAATGCTCAAGAGAAATCAGAAAAAGATGGATTTCCAACCATGAAGGAGCGACCATAGTCTAATGGTCTCAGAGCATTTATGCAAGAAGGATTAAAAAAATGGGGCTGGGCGTCACTTTCGGCTGCAGCCATTCAGTTTGAAAGGTGAGGCCCTCAAGCTTTAAAAACTCAGAATTTAAAGCTTCTTATTGATTCATCTTTTATTCTGCTCATATGAAAAATGTGTATTTTCCAGTAGTTAAGTAGTTAGGTTATTAACAAATTCCTGGCTCATAGATTAAAACCTCATGGCCTATGCTCAAGCCAGAATGGGCAGTTTTTCAATTCTTCAAGAATCTGTACAAAAATTGTTTTTTTCAGTAAACACAGTTTGAGGAAGTACATAGCCAGCTGGCTCTGCTTGGAGGGCTATTTACATGTTTTGTTATGCTTCTATGCATCAAAGCCACTGGAGTAATGCAAAGCCACTGCACTTTCCACAACCTTTATGATGAGTCTACCTGCATATTGGAAGGCCCTCAGCCTCGTGAAGATCTACCCATCCTCGTCCATCTCACAGAATGCACAACTGAGGTCATGAAAGATGCTTGTTCAATCGCAGGCAGAGAGCAGGACTCCTCCGGAAGTGGATATCTAAGAACAGTGGTTGTTTCCTGTAAGTTACGCATATCAATGTTAACTAGTAATATTTTTTCATAAATAACGTCTAAAATTTTCTGAATTTGTTAAGGAGGTCTATCAACCATCCACATTACTACTCCGACTCTTCTTTGTATTGTAGTTGAAGAAAGACATAGTAGAAAGTCCAAAGCCTCTTAATTTGCAGTTTTCATATATTTTTAAGGAGGGGTTGCCCTCGTTCCTTCGCTTTTCAGCTCGTGTTGAGTAGCAGCTTCCTAGTTTAGTTTGGAGTCCAGTAAGTCTAATATATAGTCGGGATGTCTCTAACTTCATTATAGTTGAAAAAAACATTGTAGCTCAATTTAAAAATATGAAATACCTGTGTTGGCCGTTTTTCATAGGAGTCCAGGGACTCCTAGAAGTTAAGTTGGTTCTTGGTTCTTCCATTTTTGGTTTTCTAGTTTTCCAATTGACAAAGCAGATCAGAACACTCCATATAGAAAGCAAAGATAAAAGGAAGAGATGCCAATTGAGACATAGATGGCTAGGTAAGTTGTGGAGTTGCAGACACACGCCTGCATGCATACAATGTGGCGTTGCAGTTACCAAAGTATGCACATACGCCTGCATGAGCATAAACACACGACCAACATGCAACAACTGGCTAGCATGCTAAGTTCACATTATAGTTTTGTTTATAGTTATAGTTAAATGCAAAACTAAAACATTAAATGTTGGTTGATTAATGCTAGAGTAATATCTAGCATTACTTAGAATTTGGATAATATTAAAAATTGATGCTCTCCAAACATACCATCCAAGTTTTAAAAATCTATTTTCCTCATTCTTTACCTCGGAATGAGGCCAAATAAGAACACAAAAAACTCTATTGGATGATATAAAAGTTCAAATATTTTCACTGGTTGAAATAAATGCTGAAAAACAAAATACATAGAAAACTCTGGTTTTCGTGCCAGGATTAATAAAAACGGCTCCAAGCCAAATCATAGAGTCCCTGGGCTAGCGGGGACTAATAAAGATAGTGCAAAGATTTCGTGTTCTCATTTTTCCAACCAAAATAGATCGAATCCCTTGAAGCTGTTCCTAAGTTCTAGGTTTTTCAAATATATCTCAAGCATAAATGCGATTGGACTCGCATACTGGGCATTCAAATCGCTTACTATTTTATTAGTTTAGGGGGAACTATTTTAAGAGGTGTTGGATCTTATTTTGTCAAAAAAGAATGCATTGGACTTACACATGAATGTGATAAAAATGTTCTAGAGTAAATAAAGTTTACACCATTATAACTTATTTTAATAGATCTACAGAGCAATTCTATCTTTATAAGGTATAATATTTTAAGTATCATTTGAAACCAATCTCAGCAGGCCTAATATTCTGACTTTTTCTTTACCATTCAGATCTCTTCACACGGTTTGGGCAGCTCTACTATTCTTACTTTTTCCCTATCATTTAGATCTCTTGACATGGTTTGGGTAGCTTAATTCAGATCTCTTGACATACTTTGAGTAGCTTTTCATTTAAGTGATGTGAACTCTTTACATATTTATGCTAGTTAATATCAAATTGCACTATGTAATGTTATTTACTAAATATAATACATATTGCACATTGATTGTTTGTTTTGAGATGAAATTTGGGTATTTTTATTATGATTTAACATCACATTTATTCAAAGTTACTAAGTTAATGTGGTTAACTTTTATTATTAGTGATATCATTGTCATTCTATATAAGTTGTTGGTTTCCTTGAGATGCATGAATATCTGAGGCTTAATGAAAAGTTGCATTGGTGCTCATTTGTATAGAGGATTTGATTTAGTGTGCAACTTCATTTGGACGATGAAAGAGGGGTGTTTTTTTAGCACACTCACCAAGGTTTCCCCTTAAAGAATGATGGATTTGTCGATGCCCAAGATGTATTGATTTGCAAGACAAACATGCTAGAACTTGAAAGAATTAACAATATCTGTCAAGGGAGTTTAACTTTTTACACACTTATTGCTTTGCAATTTAAGGCTTCAAGGGCTAATCCTATAAAATGGTACGTACACATTGAAATTGGTTGAATATGTTAAAAAATCATCTAGATTTACAAGCTCCATAGTTTATGTCAATGTTTCAATGTTAATAAACTAAATCATTGATAATGGGATGAATCACCTTCATAGTATTCCTTACAATGTAAGGGTTTGCATGCCTAATATAATTTTAGGAAGTACCCACTAAATTCTTTACTTTGAAATTAACACACATACATTGTATGAACAATGCAATCAAACTAAAATTGTTTATTCTTTTTTTAATGCTACAAAATTACTTAGTATTATTAAAAAAATTTGAAAGATTTCTTTTAAAGAAACAAAATTACTTATAATTATGTTGAAAATTATAATTGAAAATATAATTTGAAAGATTTAACAATGATTTTTTTCAACCAAATTCAGTAAAGAAAAAAGACAAACCTTCAACCAAATTCAGTAAAGAAAAAAGACAAACCTTGTATCATATTATTTTAGAGGAGTTTAAGGAGTTACTCCTTTGATAATATTACATAAGAGACAATTTGTGTTTAGAATATACCTTACGTCTTTAACATATAGACGTATTCAAAAGAATATACCTTACGCCTTTGTCCATCATATTTTCCCTATGATCCATTTGTCAATATGATGTTGGTTCATAAAAATAGACAAGATCATAAAAGATACAAATGGATTTTCCAAAAGATTAATAGAAGGTTGGATAATAATAAAAGTGGATGGTTGGTTAGCATGCATGTAGTAAGTATGAGATGTTGTGTTAGATAGAGGATGATGGTCTAACGACGTTAGTTGGGATTGGGCCCCACAAACCAGAGATCCATTCTCAAGCAGGCCTATGCCCCACCCTTGATTCTAGGGGATAGAATATCAAGGTGGCTCTTTCCATTGAAAAAAAAGAGAGTATGTGGTGTTCTATTATGTTGTGTTATTAATAGATAAATAAAAGATTTAGTTTCAGAATTATCTAGATGCATTTAGTCTTTTGTGATTCAAATTAAATTCCTTTAGCATTTTTTAGTATTGCATGAGCTAATTTGCTTACAGTTTATATAGACCAATAATTGGTTGTGAAGAAAATTAGCAGATGGCATGACAAATGAATCACATTTACCTTTTATATTGACAAATGAATCCAAACGTGATTTTTTATCTACATTCTTGTTTCTATAGCTACCATCTTATAACAATGATAACATCGAGTACATTTCCACCTCATGGCTCTTGTTGTTATTATAATGTAATACTATTTTTTAAATATTTATATTATTTAATATAATATGGTGTTATATTATACTAAATTTGAATATTTATGTAATTAATAATTTAATAGTAAAATTTGAAATAAAACCTTTATAATATATAAATATTTATATAAGTTTTTAAATTTGGTTTAACTTCTAATTACCTTCCCCATAAAATGCCTCACTCATAATATTTTATAATATTTCTTAGGAGGTCCATTTTAGACCTCAAAGTCCTCTTAATGATTGTCTCTTGCTCTATATTTATAGAATACTTGATAGCAGATGACATGGATATTAAGAATAACACATTATTGTAATACCCCAGTTATTAAGCCCCAAACTTATGATCTTTCATGTGACTTATGTTCTTTTGCATTATGGACTTATGATATTTTATATGACTGTGGACTTATGTTCCTTTGCATGATTAATGTGACTAAGACTTATGATCATTTTTTGATAATGTGACTTTGGACTTTGGAACTATTATTAATATTAATGTTATTAGTGACATCATTGCTATATTTGAATGTTGTTACTATTGATTAAATAAACATCTAGCTCATCAAAGACAACTAAAAGAGTATAGAGGACCATGGATTCCACAAAATGAGGGGGAATGGGGATGTCCCTAACACCTTATAACTTGTTGTTGGCTTAAGTTTGTCCATCCTAGTTCATATTTGCACCTTGGTGACATTAATAATGTGGGTCACCCAAACCTTGTACAATAGACAAAATTATTTATATTTATGGACTATGGAGTAAATACTACCTTTTTTGCACACCTTAGTGGGACCCTCTTTCCTAGGGCGTGCTCCTTGGGAAGATATTCCCTCACATTTATGCATTTTTGGTCATTTACGAACCCTTTTCCTAGTTTTTAGGGCATGTAAGCTGTTTTCTAGCTACCACTCTTACACTATGCATTGATGATCCTATTTTTGTGATTCCATGATATTTATGACCCTATTTAATTTCTTCTCTCACATATTTCTCCCTCCTTGATGTTTTGTAACCCCCCTTTATGCATTAGTGTGCCTCCATGTGCTCTTCATGGCTCCACTACTAGGTTTTTGGTAATTCCTCCTCATGGTGCTAATTCGGGAAAGGGAATCTCCCAACTAAGCCACCACTTCACTAATTCAATTTAAGTCTCCATGATGAAGCTTAAACCTTACCTCTCTCTAATTTGAGTTGATTCCCTTGGGTCAGAGTTGGATGTAATGTCCCTATTCAAATAATTGCATAGCAGGAAAATTCCATCAATCCTACTAGTTCCCTAGGTTGGGTGGAAACATTGGGAACACTACAACAAGAACTTGATTTAGCGTCGAATTTAGCGCCGGATTTTAGTGTAATTTTTTCATAATTGTGGTGAACAATTCGGCGCTAAACCAGGTGCTATTGTACATTTTCGTAAAACGCCGTCTATTGCATCTTTTTTTTCATCCTTTTTAACGTCCATTTTTGTGTCCATTTTTGCACCCAATTTTTTGCATCTAATGTTACGCCTTTATTTGCGCCCAATTTTTCAACTTCTATTGCATCTTTTTTTGCGTCCTTTGTTACATCCTTGTTTGCACCCAGTTTCACGCTCATTTTTGCATCCAATGTTGCGTCTTATTTTGATCCTAGTTTTTCATCGAGTCTTGCACCCAATTTTGCACCATGTTTTACATAAAATTATGTGTCCAATTCTGCATCTAGGTTTGCATCCAATTTTAGGCCCAATATTGCGTCTAGTTTTGCATCAAAATTTACTTATAGTGTTGCATCCCCATTTACATCTAATTTTGTATCTTGTTTTACGTCTTTTTTTGTATCCATGTTTGTGCCAAATGTTTTATCTCGTTTTACGTCATATTTTGCATCTAGGTTTGCACCTAGTGTTGCATCCCGATTGATGTCTTTTTTTGCATCTATGTTTGAGCCCAATTTTGCACCCAGTGTTGCGCCTAGTGTTGTGCCTGGTTTTGCGCCCATGTTTGTATCTAATATTGCATCTAGTTGTGTGTCCAATGTTGCATCCCATCTTGCATTCAATATTACGTCTAGTTTTACATCCAATGTT
>LPNX010933295.1:0-15278 GCA_001517045.1 Pseudotsuga menziesii
TAAATGACATGTCTAGAGTCCCCCAGAATCAAGGCCTTATGAATTTTATTTTCCCTGAGAATGTGCAGGCTCTGAAGGAGGGCCATCCACTCGGCTTCATTGTTTGTCCTTCTTCCAAGCCCCCAAGCAAAGGTATGTTCGACCTGTCCTCCGGGATTCAAGAGAATCTCCCCCGCACCTGCCTCCCCAGGATTGCCTTTAGAAGCTCCGTCAAAAAACACAGCATAAGAGTTTTTCTTTCAAAGCCAAGAGTTGAAGTCATTCCAAGGAAGGCGTATCTCCCAGGAGAGGAGCTTATGACCAATTTTGGGCTGAAGGGAGCTGTCGTATTTTAGGAAGAGTTTGCACCAAGAAGAGAGAGGCTCGGAGATAGACTCCTGCAAAGGAAAAAATATTTTGTCCGTGCTGAATTTTTCTGCTATCATCCCTATGGCTTTGGTGGCAATATAGATGGGAGTGACTTTTTGGTCCTTGAAAATAGCTCGGTTCCTTGCTAACCAGAGCTGCCAGCAGAGATTCTTTGGAATGGAAGACCATAAGCGATTTAGGATTGGTTTGTTCCTAAGGGAGCCAGGGAACTGCTTAGACCAGTCCTTAAAGAGAAGCCTAGCCTTTTCAGGAAGGCAGAGACTGAAGTTCTGGGGAAGGATGATCTGCCAGGCTTTAATCGAGACTTTGCATTGAAGAAAAATATGACTGGAGGTTTCTTTAGCTGAATTACACATGGCACATCTGGAGGGTCCTGAGATACCCCTTTTCCTAAGATTTTCAGCTGTAAGAAGTTTATTATGCAGCAGCAGCCAGATAAAATTGTTGACTTTGGGGATGCTGTTTGAGAGCCAGACCTGTTTCCAAATCCTATCCACCAAATTTGTTTCCTTGCTTATCTTTCTATAGCCTTCTTTAACACTGTATTGGCCATTTTTGCCCCATCCAAGCCGATCCGGAATTGAGAGACTCGTTGGGGACAGTCCTTGAAGGGAAGAGAGGAGGGCTACAGCAGCATTTGCCAGATGTGACGGGGGAGAAAGATGAGTCCAGCCAATCCAGCGACCATGAGAATCCCAGCGAGAGAGGTCAAAGAGAGTGTTGATGCCCTGATCACTAGCCCAATCGACTAGAGGAATCAGCTCTGGTAAGGAAGAGCGAGGTGGTTGCCCCAAAATACTTGTTGTCCAAAGATCAATTTTCTTCCCATTTCCTAGAACCCAATAATTGTTCTCCCGGATTATATTAAATGAAGCTTTGCACAGTTGCCAGAGCGCAGATCCCTTGCCAACCCATGCTCTGTCCAGAAGCTTTGATCTAGGTCTTTTGATGTATTTTTTCCTGATGACTTTCTTCCACCATTCTTTCTTTCCCGAAACCAGCCTCCATACCATTTTGGCTCCCAAAGCCTTGCACACCAGCTCAGGGTCTTTGATGCCTAGCCCACCTTGAAGCTTAGGCCGCTTGACTGTTTCCCATTTTACCAGATGAAACTTTTTGGTCTGAACTTTCCCTCCCTGCCATAGAAATTTTCTGAGTTCTTTGCAGATACTGATGATGACATTCCTGGGAGCAAGGACCATCGAACTTAGGTAGATGGGGTAGGAGGAGAGGATGGACTTTATGAGAACAGTCTTCCCAGCTAAATTCAACCATTTCGATCCCAAGGAGTGGATTTTATCTTTAATTTTTTGAATTACTGGATTCCACATTGAAGAAGTCGGTGTCTTCTTAACCACTGGAATGCCCAGGTATGTGAAATGGGTCTAGTTGGGATTGGCTTTTATTTTAAGGATTTGAGAAATACTGCAGAGGGTAGCTGGAGGACAATTCCATCCAAAAATTTGGGATTTTTGGAAATTTACTGAACTGCCAGAGGAACTAAGGAAGTTGTCCAGGGGCCTTAGAAAATTCCTTGCTATTTGAGGGGAGGCGACACCAAGCAGAATTGTGTCATCCGCGAAAAGAGCATGGTTGATGGGAGGGGCGGAGCCACGAAAGGAGAGACCTGGAAGGGAACCTTCAGCATGGAGTCTATTTAATCTTCTGCTTAATGAATCAGCCACAAGAATGTATAGGAACGGGGATAGAGGGCATTCTTGTCTTACTCCTCTTGAGGCTTTGAAAAAAGTTGAGGGCCGGCCATTGATGAGGGGAGCTATCCAAGGAGAAGTAATGCAGGCTTGGACTTGAAGGATAAAGGTCTCAGGAAAGCCAAAGCTCTTTAGAACAAGAATGATAAAGGAGTGCCTAAGTCTGTCAAAAGCATTGGCTAGATCCAACTTTATGGCCATCCCGGGCTCCCCCCTTTTAGAACTAGAGTGAATGGCTTCTTGAACTAACAGGATGTTATCACTTATTTGTCTGCCGGAAAAAAACCCACCTTGATTCGGAGAGATGAGGGAGGGGATAATTTTCTTAAGCCTCAAAGATAACACTTTGGAGAAAATCTTATAGGAAGCATTACACAGCGATATTGGACGAAATTTTTTGATGGAAGAGGGGTTGGGTTCTTTGGGGATTAAAGCCAAAAAGGTCGAGTTGGTAGCTCCCCCCATGTTTCCTTTTTCCATCCAGGTGATATAACGCAGGAGGTCTTTCTTAATAAGAGACCAAAAGGATCTATAAAAGCAGATGGGGAAACCATCCGGGCCCGGATCTTTGTCCGGATGAAGACTCCAAATGGCATTCTTAACCTCTTCTTCAGAGATGGGGGATTCCAACCTGAGTTTGTCCTCTTGGCTGATAAGGGCGGGGATATCTGAGGCCATTTCCTCCATCAGACGATTTGAGACAGGCTCCTCATCATTATATAAATGTTCAAAGTATGCTCTTACCTCTGCGCTGATAGCTGCTTGTCCTTGAATAACTGAACCATCGTCCTTTTTAAGTTCTCGGATTGAGTTCCACCGCTGCCGATCCCTGCATTGGTTTTGAAAGAACTTTGTATTTTGATCACCCCCTTTAAGCCAGAAAACGCGTGATCGGAGTTTCCAGCTCTCCTCCTCTTCTCTTAGGATTTTCTGAAGTTTGGATTCTAAGTCGATCTCTTGTATAAGATGGGCTTTGGTGATTTCGCTGACTTCCATCTCAGCTTGAAGGAGTTCCATATCTTTCAAGATGTTTTTCTTTTTCTCCTCTGGTTCTTTGTAGTGGGTTTTTGCCCAAGATTTGAGGGCAGCTTTGACTCTCTTCAGCTTCTGTTCCCACATGTACGCCGGGATGCCTGGAATGAAGCATCTCCAAGTATCATGGATGAGATCCTTAGCCACGCCCGACTCAAGCCATAATCTATTGAATCTGAAAGGAAGGGGCCCCAAATTTACCACCTACGGAAAAAAAAGACAGATAGGTTTATGGTCCGAAACTGCAGAAGATAGGATCTTAGCTTCCGGCTGTTGTTCTAGGAGATGAGTGCTCGCTAGAAAGCGATCTAATCTGGCTGCAATATGGCCAGGGCCAACTCTCTTGTTGCTCCACGTAAAGGTGCCATTTTTAGGTTTGACATCAGAGAGAGCCCATTGAGAGAGAAGATCTTCCAATCTTTCTCCGAAGGGATCCCTAACCTTGGAGCCACCCCTTCACTCAGCTGCCGAGATAGTGACATTAAAATCTCCAGCTAAGAAGCATGGTTCAAGCTTCTTATCCTCGCTCTGTTCTTCCAACGAGGTCCAAAAGCTGTCTTTTTGAGAGTTTATGGTTGGGCCATAAACATTCCCAATCCAAAATTTTCTTCTAGTTTCCTTATTTTCTATTTTTAAGAGGATCCAATTCCTATTTTCAATAGCTAAACTCAGCTCAAACTTGTCTGATTTCCACCAGCAGAGAAGCCCTCCTGAAGCACCACTGGCGCTAACGGCGAGGCCTTTTCCATTTGTCCAAATACTCTTTAGAAGGGCTATGCTTTCATCAGCAGTTTTTTTAGTCTCCTGAAGAAGAAGGATTGTGGCAGATTCCATTGACTTGAATCGTTTGATAACTTCTAGCTTCTGCGAACCGCCCAAACCTCTACAATTCCAGGAGACTATTTTCATTATTTACGATGTTGTTTGAGGGCTTTTTCTCTCTCCTTTTTTTCCTCTTCAACAGTAAGGAGATATTTGCTTGCTTGGGAAGTTTTGACAAGGAAATCTAGATTGGCCTGTTTCCCTGCTGCCTTTTCCCTTGCTGCCTCCTGCTCTCTGAGGGCTTTGTTGGTTTTCCTACCCTTTCTGGAAAGGGGTTCTTG
Source organism: Pseudotsuga menziesii (assembly GCA_001517045.1). Taxonomy (NCBI): domain Eukaryota; kingdom Viridiplantae; phylum Streptophyta; class Pinopsida; order Pinales; family Pinaceae; genus Pseudotsuga; species Pseudotsuga menziesii. The sequence goes on from LPNX010933295.1 coordinate 4,217, forward strand.
TTCCTCTACAGAGGTGTCTGTTTGTTCCTCAGTGCTAACTTTTTCCCTCGAGCGAGTGATAGATCCTTCAGAGGTCATTGTTTTATCTATTTTATCCCCATAGTCTCCTAGATCCTCTTCTTGGGTTTCCTTTTCCATGCGAAATTCTGGACCGCCTTCTCGACCTTCTTTCTCCTGATGCGAGGCAGAGGTGGCCTGAGGCTCTGAGCTCGGCTGAGTGTCATCCTTTGGGTCTTCCACCTGTTTTTCTGCTTCCTGGTCTTCAGTCTCCAGAGCCTCAAATATATTTCCGGAGGCGCTCTTTGTTGAAGTATTTTGCTGCTTAGAGGGTTTTGTAGCTTTCTTCCCGTTTGCAACGTTCCATCCCTCACTAGAAGGGTTTTCTGGGGAGGGTTTCTCTGGTTTCTTCGGACATAACTTAGCAAAATGACCATACTCATGACAGTATTTGCACTTGAAGGGGATTTGCTCATAGTCAACTGTTTGCAAATGGCTCCACCCATCAAGAGAGAGCATGATTGACTCTGGGAGACCTTTCTCTAAATCAACTTCAACACAGATACGGGCACAAGAAAACATAGGGGCTTTTGGTTCATATTTATCCACATATTTTCCTAGGGTATTCCCTATTGTTCGGAAATCCTCATCGTTCCAGCAATGGAGAGGGAGATGCGGGAGTTTAACCCACACAGGGACAGCCTTTGGGATATCTTTTTCAGGGTTGAAAGAGAGATCCCATTTGTTCAGGTACATACCTCTCGGACCCATGAAATACGGCCCGTTCCTGAAGATGAGGTCACGATCCTCCTTTTTTTCGAAGATAAAAGCAAAGTACCCTTTCCCACAAAAGATTTGCTGAACCTCCCCCTGGATTAGGGTTCTCCAGTTCTTGTTGAGCCATATTTCCACAGATCGTGGCGAGGGCCATAATCCAGTGAACAGGCCGATCAAGCCTTTTTCAGATAGAGCGACTGCCTTTCTTTTGGAGGTGGCAGAACAAAGCTTGACTTCAGGGACCTCCGAGCACTTGATGAATTTCGAAGAAGGGGCGGCGGCAGCAGAGACTGGGGGAAGGCCAGCCACGATGGACTGAAACCTATCCTCCAGCGAGGGATCAGGCGGATCCATGCCAGGGCGTGAAGGCCCTCACGAACAGCGCTCAGCAAACCCTAGCGCGCGCGCTCTCTTAGATCCTCCTCACAGATACGGTGACCATAATTATACCCACCATATCCATATTACTTGCAATTAAAATTTGGGTTTAGAAACCTCTTTTATTAAAGTTCAAATTCTAGAAAAATTAAGAAAAAATTAACAGCGACTTATAGAAATAGCTAAACATAAAAAATACGTCATTAATTTTTTACCAAAATTAAAACATCACTTCCTCTCACATATGGCAAATTAGTATGCATTTAGGAGGTACTCACACCTCTCACACCTGGCAAATTAGTACTAGCTCTTTCTTTGACAATTGGGTTTATATGCTCCAAAGCACTACAGACCTCTCTTCTCCCAAAGTTGTAATGTTGCTTACCATAGTTACTCTAGATCTTTTACTAAGGATAAATGATGCAGGGGAATCACTCTTAAATTGCAACGTGGCCATTCGAAAATTAAGATTCTAAATTTTACAAAAGGGAGTGGGTTTCCCTTAATTGAATATTCTCCATATGTTTAGGTTAGTGGTAATCAATTTAGTGAACTAGTTCTGGAAAAAATCGAGTTAGCTTTGCTGTCAATGGAAGAGTTAAGTTAGAAATAGGATAGAATGCAGTTGAATTCATTTAGGATATCTTGTGAAGCTGTCATATTGTTAGCATAAATTTAGGAATTAACTTTCTAATTCTATATTTAGTTTCCTTCTCCTTTTGTATATATTCTGAATTAGTATGTTAAAAGGTTGGATTCTTCGAGTAATGGAAGGCTTATTTCCGTATGAGATTGTTGTAATCCCCCAAGTTAATCAATGAGTCTTACAATTCCTAGGGGCTGCTCATGAATCTTACAAATATAACAATATTAAGCAGATTACGCAGTTTTAGTATTTGGGAAAGCATTATACTTTACTACAAAAAAAGAGGTGCAACAGCAAGTAAAAACTTGCACAACTCCTCTCGTAAGTGTTTCTGGAAGGGGTCCCGTAGGGAAAGTAAAGAGTCCAGGTCCCTCCCTTGAACCTTGAAGCGAGGAAATTCTTAGATATTATAACTTTTAGTTTGAAATCCTATACACAACATTTTTGGTCTACCAACCCTTGAATTGCTAGTTCCTGAGTTTTATCTGTAAACATAGCAATATTATTATGAACCTGGGCAGGTCTGACCTATTTTTGGGGCTGCAACTTGTGAAAATCACAGGATATCCAATAATAGATTTGATCCTTATGGCCTATTATAGTGCATCTGTAGGTGTAGCATTCCTCTGTTATGTAAGGGAATTATGATCTAGCCATTTCATCTCCACCACATCCACAACAAAGAAAAAAAACACAATAGATAATCAATAAAAACACAGAACAAACCTGAAGGTCTAAACATTGATGTCATTCTGAAGGCAGTGGAGACCCAACGTGAAGCTCAATACCAATATTTGTCACTTTCAATTTCTGTCCACCGACACCAATCTCATCACCATGTTTAGAATTGCCTGAATTCCAATTCCATTTACTCTTCGTAGATGTGTCTTCAAGCATCTTCTTAGATTCAGACAAATTACTTGTAAATCTAATCCTCTTAGCCTACGTATTCAACACAGTAGGTCTGCGTCAGAATTGAACTCCCTGTACAGGTGCTTGAAGGATAAAGAAAGAAAACAATTCTTTAGGAGCCCAATCCTTTTCAACCAACAATCATATATAACTCAGTGACTGTAACTTGGTGAGACCTCTGGCCCAATCAATTATCATGACCTTTGATTAGCCAAAAAATAGAAAGCTAGAGAATTTTTTTTTTTTGTGAACCATAAAAGCCCCCATAAGGCTAAAAGTTCATGCAATTGCTTTGTTGGATCTCTGAAGATCGAGGTGCATGGCACTAATATTACTAATAGAAGGTAGACAACTTACAAAAATTACACTTCATTGCCAAATTTGCAATTTTTCATGACACAATTAAAAATGACTAACATAAATGACTAATTCATATTCTTCTAGCTAGTCATTTTTTATGTCGTGACTAAATTAGTCATTTATTTTAGTCATTTTTAACTCAGTCACTTATTATCTAGTCATATTTGTTAACTGGTGACTAAATTAGTCGTTAATTTTAGTCGTTTATAGTTGAGTCAATCAAAATTGCTCATATTTAGTAGTAAATCACTTGGAAAACCTGTGGTGACTAGAATTTTTAGTCACCTAGTAGTTAATTCCTCATCTTGTACTAGTGTCATGACCTCCTGTCTGCAATATCCAGCAAAATACTTGGAGGTATACTCACCAGCATTATCCAATCTAAGAACCTATATCGTCCTCCCTGTATTGTTCTCCACGAGATATTTGAACTCTTGGAACCTCTACAAGACCTCCTTAGATTTCTTTCTTTTCAGGAAGTAGATCCAGGTCTTCCTAGAATGATCATCGATGAATGTCATATAGTACTCATATCCTCTCAGAGAAACTGATGACATCGCTCCGCATAAATATGAATGTATCAAGTCAAGAGTCCTTACTAACTTGCTATCACTACTAGGAAAAGCATCCTTTGTGTACTTTCCCAAAGCACACCCCCTGCAAACATCATTCTTATCTGTGTTGAACTCTAGTAAACATGTAACCATATGTTTCAACAACCCCAACTCTAGATGATGCAAATGATCCATCCTCCTATGCCACAACTCACAAAGCTCGTTGTCGCTGCTATGTGCCAAGGCATGTTGAGGCTGAAATAAGAGCCTATAAAGTTTCCCACATCTAACTCCAACAAAAAAAGAAGCATATAGTCCTACAATCTTGGGAAACACGGACACATGTCCATCTAGTAATGACACCCCAAGATCCTGATCCTCAATCATTGTAACTGAAACCAAGTTCTTTTTTATTCCAGGTATATACAGTACATCTCTCAAAACCATGGAACTCATGGACTCCCTTTGAAATTAATGGTCCCATGCCCAACTACTCTGACAACTAAGTAATCTCCAAACACCACATCCACATTAGTCTCTATCTGTGAAAGCTCAGAGAACATCTCTTGAGCACCTATCATGTGGCTCGAAGCTCCACTATCAATTCAACCAGTGTTGGAAGTGGATGCACTGTAAGAATTATCTGTCAACAAGGAAAAATCCCTCTCTCTATCAACATCTGCACTGGTGATGATATATTCTCTCTCTCTATCAACATTTCTAGTGCACAGAGAAAACTCTCTCTGAAATCTAGTTGCAAAATCCTCAACCTCTGCTGAAGTTGTAGTATGATGCTGCTTCTTCTTCTTGTTTGGACACTTCTGAGCATAGTGTCCCATATTCTGACAAGAAAATCACTTTATAGTTCTCAAATCCTTCTTCTTACCATCCTCCTATTTGGCCTACACTTCTTGGGACCCTTCTTGTTCTTCTTCTTCCCCTTCATTGTCAAAGCCACATCCTCCTCATCCTCCCTACTAGTAGAAGCACTGCCCTGTACAAGACCCCTTCGAGTCTCATCCTGAACAAAATCATCACACATCCTGTCCCATGTATGTAATTTCTCCCTAGCCACCAAAGCCTCCACAAACAAAGCCCAAGGTTTTGACACCCCATTCATATATGTCCGCACTAGCTTTGCACTAGGGAAAACCTCCCCAATTACTGCAAGCTCATATATGACCTGAGAGATCCTATTAAGGTAAGACAACATAGAATCCCCTTTTATTATCATCACACTCTTCAACTTCTCCCTCAAAACCATCTTCATATTCTTTTTTGAGCTCTGAAACAATCTGGTCAAAGAATCCCACATTTTATGTGCATGGTCTTTACTCAAGATGTGAGGAATAACATGGTCTTTAACTGCATCAAGAATTATTTGTCTAGCCTTAATGTCCTTCTTATTGAAGGCAGCTAGTCCAACTGGATCTGTGGTAGCATTGGGAATAACAATGGCGTGAGATGTAGTATGATTGACTACCTCATCCCATAGCTCATTCTCTTCCAATGCAAGCAATATCCTGGCCTTCAATGGGACAAAATTCCCACCCCCATCAAGCCTATTTTCCATTCTCATCCTAGTTGAAGTCATTTTTTTCAAAATTCAAGTTTCAATAAGATGTTGCTCTTGTCAAATTAAATTTTCTGGAAATTACTTTTCTTTCTGCAAAAAATTATTTTCCACACAATTGAACTCTGATACCATGTAAGTTTCTCTTAGTTTCAGCCATCAGTTTAAATGTCAAAAATATTCATTGTTTAATGCAAAAAAAAAAAATTAAATGCACACCATGAAATTTTCAGACCTGCTAATTTTTTCCAAACATGCCGAGGAAAAACACATAAGGGGAAAACCTCTTAGTAAAGAGATTATTTTTATTTCTTCTATAAAATGGAACAACAAGTATAGCTGAATGCATAACTTATCTCTAATGCATTAAATGCACCCAGAACTTCCTCAATTCATATGCCAAAATGCCTCCTCAATTTTTGTGCTAAAACTGAGCCTTGAAATCTTTGAAAAATAGTCCCTCTATTTCTATTCCCAACACCTCAAAATCCATACAAAAAGGACAGTCCGTACATATAGTATGGACCTCAAAAAATGTGCATGTGTATGGCCTCGGTTTCTATGCAAAACATGGCCTTGAAAATTGTGCCAACCTTCTCAATATGTGTGCCTAGCATGTCCTCAAAAATTGTGCCCTAAAAAACTGTGTTGTATGGTCACCTTGGGATGCATGACAATCCAAAAAACTTCTCCTCAAAATTTGTGCTGTCTGGAATGAGCTGCCTCGAAAATTGTGCCTCCTCTCTCTTCTCTCCTCTCCTCACTGCAATCTACAAAAGTGAGTGAAATTTCCTTTCCTTTCCTTTTTGGTGAGAACCCTACCATCCATCTTATCCAATGCTGGAGATTAGATGAGATGAGCTGATAATATTAAATTCTCATAAATCTCATATAAAAATTAAATTCAGTCACCTCACTTAAATTTTCCAAAAAGTGATTTTTTTCTCTAAAGTCTAATTATATACTCATCTCAAGTCATTTAATGCAAGGGTCACTTTATTTTCCCATTTTAAGTGACTAAGGCTAAAGTCACCTAGGGGAACACTTTCCTAAATACAAAAATCAACAATACCGTCCTCAAAATGAGGGCAAGTAACCAAAGGGTTTCCTGTGATATACATTTCATTGGATTAAATAATAACAATAGAAGAAAAATGTGTAGCAAGTCATGATTAGAAGCATCGATGTTGGTTTCCATGGCAAAGAATTGAGTTAAGATCAAGCGATATGAACATAAGTTAACTCAAGTGGTTGATTTCTGGTATAAAAGGTTTTGTCGAAAGCAATGGTTTGGAGTTGACCACACCGAAGACTAATTGAGGAAATCCCTTATTAAGGTTGATCATGAAATGGGGAATGTTATAATGCCCCTTGGAGATGGAAGTATAATCCTCAAATGGAGAAGAATTCAATGTCGTAATACTCTAAGTCAATGTCCTAAGATGTTCAAGGAATGAATGAAGATGGTAAAGGTAGCAAATCCTAAAAGAAAACGACAAAGACAATAAAAAAGCACACGAAGATAAAAAATGTTGGTTTCAAGAAGAAATGGAGTTTACATAAATAGAGTCAAAATAGTAGAGCATTGCAAAATTAAAATAGATCAAGAAAAAGTTGTGTTGAGTTTCTTGAGTTACAACACCATCCAAGAGGTGCAACATAAAGAATGATTTATTGACACATTAATACCTCTCATGTGGACATCATTGCAACAATAACAGTTTTTGGTGCAACATGGAGATTTAGAAAAACCATTGCAAGAATATAACTATTTTTGAGACGACATGAAGATTTAGAAACATCATTGCAACAATCATTGTTCTTTATGGAACACTAAGCTTTAAAATTTAAAATGGATTATATTATTGGATTGGTTGAAGCATTGCTTCCTATATTGACTCTAGGATTGGCGTAGTTTTAGTAATCTACTGACGGTTTTATCTAAGCATATTTAAGAGTTGGGAAATAGAAAGCAAAGAGAAAGGAGGCAATGTGGTGCAAAATGTGGAAGATAAAAGGCCATTTGCAAAATATTTTCCCCAATGTTCCAGAGATGTACCATCGTTATTGTGAATTTGTTAGTGGGAAAGGAAAATTGGGGATATATAATATATGTCAAAATTCAGGTTGTGATCCTCACCATATACATTACAATTTTGCAGGATAAACCTTAAATCCCAAATGATTATCGTGCATTATCCATGCTCACTAAGAATTTTGAGAGAGGACATAACTATAACCAAGATAACATAACATCATCCTCACTATGGCCATTATCAAAAGGCTGAAATAGCATTAAATATTGTCCATAGCTAATTAAGAAAAGGGAGGCATGGGACAAAATACAACATGAGATGAACATAGTCAATCTTGAGCTAAGGACATGTAGGGGAGATCTAGTGGATTTTAGATATAGCATAAATATCATCACTCGAGGTGATGGGTCGCACATATACCATAAGTATCATTACTCGTAACACGGCCAACATAGGAGTCGATATGGGGGTCATACATCAGGGGCCTATCCATAGGGATCCACAAAAGGCACATATGTTTGATGCATATTAGAAAAAATGTCTATGCAATGAAATGGAGATGATGTGAGAGGTTGTCTGCACATGAGATCCAAATTCCATAGGGGTAGAAAAATACTGTTTATAGCCTATTCATTAAGCAAAGGCTAGATATTCTTGTTGCCAAACAATAAATAAATAAAATTTTGGCTTCAAATAGAGTCATCAAAATTGATACATGTAAGAAAATAGGTGGAACCCATGTGTTTGTTGATTTCCATGGATTTAATGAGGGTCCATGTATATGACCCATTTCTTAACACATTTAGTGCTAAAATTTTGGAAATCACATGGAATGAGGCATACTCTTTTACATATGGCTTTTTGATATATCATTGGCTTCAAATAGCTAAGGAAGATAAGAAAAAAACCATGTTCTACATGGAATGGTATTCATATGCCTACAACATGGAATAAAAGAATGAGCGTATTGTATTTCCCATAGTCATCATTAATATTCACATGTTTTTATAGAGGCATATCTAGATGATTGGACAATATACAGTTTGAGTTTAATAAAGGACCATGTTGTGAAACTCAGGGTAATGTTGGATAGGTGTCGACAGATGCAACTATGACTAAATATTAAGTGGTGCATCTCATGTGCCCTATTTGAATTGGTGCATCTCCAGGCTTGCTCATGCTTCTCATTCCACTTATTTGTATTGCATATTCACTAATTTTGATTGAATAGTAAATATGTATTGAAGACTGTTTAAGTCTTATTTTTCTAACTATATGTCTAGAGACCTATAAAAATTTATACAAATTACTGGATAAAAACTAAGACTGGTTTTCTGTAGCGAAAACAAAAAGGTTGTGACTAACGAAATTCACAAGTCATCCAAACATACTATGGATTGTTGTTTTTCAATGTTATATCATCACGTGATTCGATTCATACCTGGAATGCACCAAAGTTTGTCCTTGGAGAGGTGATCAACAATGTGATTATGTTCACCATAGACATGTTGGAAATGAATCGCCTAGAAATTTTATGATAGTTCTTTTAAACAAATTCCTAGGTCTTAGATACTTAGATCCTCCATGTTCCAAGTCCCAAGCATCCATTTTACGTCCAACATAGAATCACCATACACTTGTATATTTTTTACCCTACCATCCCACGCTTGGCAGAGTAAGAATTTTAGTGCGATCAACTCTACTTGATTGTTTTTCCTTTGTCAGCATGACCTAAGAAAAATATAAACTTATTGTTTGTAATATGCATTATACCTCACATTCCATATGTGTGCTCCTTGCACTAACAAGAATCATCGAATAATTCCCATACTCTACATTTATGCACTACTAACTCTCCCACAACACGGTGGATCGGCATGGTTGAGTCATCAGTAAAATAAAAATGAAAAGAAAATCCTACTTTTTAGGTGAAAGTGGGAAAGAGAAAAGAAAAATAGTTTCTAAGGAGCAAGGAACATCTCGAGGAACCTCTTTTTGGAATCATTACGAAGGAACAAAATTGAAAGTCTATTTTCCCCAGTACACGATGAATATAAGTTCTAACTCTTAAAGGTGAAAAAGAATCAAATATTGTGTTTTTAGTTTTTTAATAAGATTCTTCAATCAAAACTTGATGTGGAAAATCCACATTGTTTCAACAGCACTGATGCATGGGTATATGTGAGGTATGCGCTGCTTGATTTTCCTATAGTGTATGAATTTCCTAATAGTGTACGTATCATTAAGGATTGGGAGGATTGGCTTCCTAGATTTTATGGATATGATCAAATCAGTGCTGAAAACCAAGTCTCGACCTTCCAATACTTCATTGATGATCTACGGGTTGAACATGAGGATTCTATATTTTTTGTTAGAAGGAGACTCCAAATAATGGGTGAGGAGTTTGCCTCCTAATTCCATAGATTCTATAGAGAACAGAGGAAAAAGATCACTACAATAATAAAAAGACACGAGACACTGCTAACAAGTTTAAGGATGAGAATGCACCAAAGGTTTTCAAAAATGTATAGTATTTATTTCTCCTCTAGAGGAACAAAATCAAGATCTTGTTGAGCATATTGTTTCCTCTTTCTCTAAAAATGATCATGAATTCAAAATTCCATCTGAAGCTTCAAAAAAATTGGTTTGTATTGGGTACACTATGTTAGAGAAGCAATGGGTACAGTCCAACTGGAGGATCCACTCAATGATTTTGATACCTTTGAGGGAAATGAACAAAATCCTGAAATTTCAACATATGTTTTGGGTTTCGATATGCTTAAGAAAATCCCCCTAGAGAATCTCCATTCATGTTTGAAAGTATATACTTATGGATAACCTCTCTAAGAAGCAAGTAGCTACAGAAGATAGTGAAATTATGGAGAAAACAAGAAAGGTACCTAATTTTCATGGACGGATTAATGACCTTGGCACAAAAAGGAACAATATTATAACCATTTGTAAGGGATTCCCACTGATTCAATGACATTAGTGTCCCTTGAACTAATTGAAATCTTTGTAAATTAGGCCATGATTTCAATAGTCGAAGTAATGTGAATGGTCTTGAAAATGGATCATTACTATGGTTAATGAACAATGTGTATGCTGCTTTTGGTGCAAGATTACTTATAACATTAGGTAAGTGAACATTATGTAATAAAAACATTAATATAGCTTGTGAAATTGTAGAATTTATGGGCAGTTCAAGATGATTACAACTTGAAGGTACATTTTATAGAAGTGGTAAAGAAAGTGGAGTTTCTAGAGGAGTTGATCATGATTTGATAGAGGAAGATGAATCCCAAGGATTTCTTTGATCCAGATGGAGATCGGTGGCCACCCACCTATTCCACTGGCTCAAAACAATTGTCCATTGTGGCAGTTTCCTAGTCATTTTTCGGCAGTTTTTCGAGTCCTAAACTTCCGGGGCCGTTTTGAGGCCTTAAACGACGTTTTTTGGAGATTCGGGGCCAAATGGTTGCCATCGGCATTAATTTGGCCGACCAAAAGTTGTAAAGCTTAGATAGACCTTTCCAACAAGCTATCGAACGCCCAAATCGGAGATCGTATGCAAAAGTTATGACCCCGGGAAGTTGACTGTTCAACTTACCACCGTGGGGCCGCAAACTTTATGACAGTTCATCTTCTAGGGTTACGTTTTGGGACTTTTGGGGTCCTCACCTCATTTTTATTATAAATAGGCCCCTTTGGCCTCTTTTTGTATTCAGGGTTGGCACGAATGAGCGTAGCGGCCACATCTCTTCTCAGAGATAGCTACCACCATTCTAGCAATTGTATTACAGTCTGTTCTATTTCCGCCATTTAATAG
>LPNX010933296.1:0-40119 GCA_001517045.1 Pseudotsuga menziesii
AGCAGTGGAAGTTAGTGAAGCCTCTTCACCACCTGAACCTCAAGAAGTAAGTAAAGAGTTTGTTGAACATGCTGATTCTCATTTGTCTGATGGAGATGAGTTTATTGTAGACCCTAACAGCCCTACAAGGCCAAAATGGGAAACCAAGACACTACATGCAGCATGTGAGCTACCTAGGGATCCCAATAACCCAAGGAGGACTAGATCTCAATTTGAGAGTGGTCTGTGCATGAAGGATCCTATGTTTTCTGAAAAATGCTATTTGATGGTGGAGTCTGATCCTCAAACATATGAAGAAGTAGCAGGAGATCCAAGATGGCAAACAGCCATGAAGGAGGAGCTCAGCTCATTCCAGAAGAGCAACACATGGGAGCTAGTGGATCTTCCCCTAGGGAGAAAACTAGTACAGTGTAAGTGGGTCTATAAGACCAAATTTGATGCTGATGGTTCACCACTGAAGTACAAGGCCAGATTGGTAGCCAAGGGCTACTCACAGGTTCATGGCATAGATTACAATGAGACCTTTTCCCCAGTGGCAAGGATGGATTCCATCAGGCTAGCTCTAGCCATTGCAGTCTCAAGGCAATGGGAGGTACATCACATGGATGTAAAATGTGCCTTCCTGAATGGAGATCTCACTGAAGAGATATATATGTAGCAGCTTCAATGTTTTTCTACTAACCCCTCTCTTGTGTGCAGGTTGAGAAAGTCGTTGTATGGGCTAAAGCAAGCCCCCAGGGCTTGGTATGCCAAGATCGATAGCTTCTTGCTATCACTGAATTTTGTTCGGTGCAAATCAGATCCAAATGTATATTTGAAGTTAGTTAATGGTTCATTAATGATCATTGTGTTATATGTTGATGACCTCCTCATTACAGGAAGCTCAAAGGCTGAGATTGCTTCCTTAAAAGGAGCTATGAACCAAGCCTTCTCCATGACAGATTTGGGGCTCTTAAGTCAATTTTTGGGGCTTGAGATTGCTCAAACCAAAGATGGAATCAAGGTGCACCAGTACAAATATGCCTTGGACTTGCTGAACAAATTTAGAATGAAGGATTGCAAAGCAAGCAAACCTCCTTTCCTTTCAGGAGTGAAGCTGGAAGAAGCTGATTCTTCACCTATGGTAAACAATACACTGTATAGGCAATTGATTAGATGTTTGTTGTATCTAACACATACTAGACCTGATATTTGTTATGCAGTAAGTGTGGATTCTAGATACATGGATCAGCCTCATGAGATCCATTGGAAAGCAGCCAAAATGATCCTTAACTTTGTTCAGGGAACAAGGACACATGGGATCTTCTATAAAGCAAAATCTGATCTTGATTTGATTGGATTTACTGACAGTGATTGGGTAGGTGATAGCACAGACAGAAAGTCCACATCAGGATATGTGTTCATGCTTGCAGAAGGGCCAATCAGCTGGTCAAGCAAGAAATAGAGTGCCATTGCACTCTCATCTACAGAAGCAGAGTACAGAGGAGTTGTTAATGCAGCAACTCAATGTTTATGGTTGCAGGGTTTACTTGGAGAGTGTGGCTTCGAACCAGAGTACTCAACTACTATCTACTGTGATAACCAGAGTACCATTCGAATCTGCAAAGATCCAATTCAGAAGCAGATAACCAGACACATTGAGATCCATATGCACTACATCAGAGAACTTTTGCATGATGGCACCATTCACCTACTCTTCTGTTCATCTTCAGAACAAGTAGTTGATATCTTCACCAAAGCATTTTGTGAGAAGACCTTCAGCAATCTCAAATCACTGCTGGGGATTGCTGATCATGCTGTGAAAGCATGAGTGATGACAAAATTCCAAATTTTGTTTTACAGTCCATGTTTAAGGGAGGATTTTCCCAAGTTGGTTTTGCCTCTTTCCTTGTTTAAATGGACATGCAGTATGTAAAGGGTGACTAAGCCTTGTTGCTAGGCCCTATAATTTTCCGATATATTACTCATAAGTCAGGCTTAAGGGGGGGTGTTAGAATAATCAACCCATAGTTTACCCACTTAGACATTAATTTAATTATTTTTGTCTTATTAGCCTAGTTCATGTGTCCCACCTTGTGCAAGTTGTCTTTTACCTATCCATAGTGGTCAAAATTGCCTCATTTGACTCATGTAGCACATGGGAAAGCCCAAGGAATCAAATCTACTTTATTCCTGGCCCCCTAGGCTCCCTTCTGCTTTTTCTGCTTTATTCCCTGCTTTTTCAGTGTTTTAAGGAAAATAGAAAAGCTAGACTAGGTGAGGTGAACTAGTTTTTTGTCCTCTTCATCCTCCACTCTTTTCTCCATGCAAAAGCATGTATGAGCTACCATTCCACCACTCTTTAGCTTTCCTAAGCCATTTTTCTAATTCGTGAGCTCCATGACAGATTTGGGATCAACTTTTTACACCTATGGGGGATTTGCTTATTTTTAGTAAGCCTGCTTTATGCTAGATTCGAATTGCTCCTCATGCATTAGAATCCCTGATGTATGTTATTTATTCAGCAACCTATTATTTTACAGGGTTGGCTATTGTACACTGATTTAATACAGTTTAGTGTTCAGCTCCAATTTTCAGTCTCTTTGTGAGTAATTTTGCATGATCAATTGTTAATTGTTGTGAGTAAAATTAATCGATCACCTGGTTCAATTTCCACAAATACATGAATATCACACCCTTCACCGTAAGACCTTAAACCCAAAATCAAACTCTGTTTTAGGTTTGTCTTCTTCGAATACTTGTGCATAGCACGGAAATGTAACTATTAATTACTTCAAATATTTAAAGCAACTTGAACCTCATAAATGACACTCTCTGCCTTACATATTCAAGATAGTATATGAGCGTAACATCGCAACGACAATATTTTTTCTATCTGGGAATGTTTTTATCCCTTGAAGCATATAGTATTGATGGGTACTTAATTTTAGACATTTTGAATGATGTTGAGCAGTTTGCTGGTGTTTGGAGTTTTATGGATATTACTATGTTTTTGATGAGTTGAAGGCTTATGTATCTGGCATGGGTCTCCTATGTTTTTTTTATATATTTTTGAATCGCTTATTTTTTAGCTGAATATTTTGGATATATGGTTACTTATCAATTTGATGATAGTGAACCATCCACACAATGTATTTTGTATTTTATATATAAAATAGGATTTTTTTCTATGGAAAAAAAATATGAGCGTAACATCGCAACGAGAGTTCAATTCTTAAGAAAGAAATGGCAATTTGAATGATACATGACGAGAGTCATGATAACATCTTCAATCTACCTTCCAAACACTCTGATGCATGCGTCCCTCTCCTGCTTTGCTGCATCTCTTGTAATAAACGCTTGAAAAGGGATCGGTTGCCCCATTATTTGTATTGGTTCTTTTAAAAACTGGGTTGTCATTACTAGGGTTGCCCCATTTTTTGTATTGGTTCTCTCAACAATGCAGAGCTCTTGATAATATTTTCTGCCTCAACAAATATCTTCCCAAATTTTGTGCATACTTGCAGATTTGGGTCGAAATGTTCTTGCAACCTTGCAACATTGGTTTCCTTTAATGCTTTGTCATGCAACTGCTCGAACCATGGGGAAATAGGATCCAAGGTTGTCTTCAGAGAGAGCTCTAGAATGCATCTCCCGCATATGCACACGATGTCCCAGTGTTTGCACAAGGCTTGGAAGTGCAGAAGGGGATGAAGGTAGCAAAAATAGGAAATTGTAATTTATTCTCCTCGCTTGATCGGCTTAGTGGCATTGTTGGGTCAGGTAAAGTGCACAAGGAAAAATCTAACTCACAAGCAAAGAAGGAAAAAAACATGCACAACAACGGAAAAGCAGGTCAAGAAGGAAGCGAATGAACCAATGCAGAAAGATAAAACATGCCGGTAGCGGAGAAAGGCATGATAAAGAAGGAAAGGAAGCGTAGAACAAAGGTAGCTACGGCAAGGTTGGTGCGACGAAGAAAAGCACATCCAGAGTCGGTGGAAGAGGAAGGTAGAAGAGTTAATGCTGGACAGGCGAAAGTCAAGGAATACTTCAGAAGGATGAACTAGCAGAAGGTGGAATGACAATTTCACGGCTAGTTATGACTAGTACAGATGAGCTAAAGGACGTTTTCGCGGCTAGTTAAGGTTGTGGTTAATGCATGCAGGACTTTTGCGGCTAGGTATGGGCTGAAATTTAATGTAACAGAGATATTTTTTAACCATTTGAGTCTGTAATAACTGAGTAGTACTCAGTCGACCCTGCGTGGTCTTGTAAATGATATAAATAGAATTAATCCGCTCTGTATAAGGGTTAGATCATGGTTAGTTCCTGAGTTTTCTATTCACTAAGGTTGGAGTCCGTAGTAGTTCACTAGTTGACTCAGAGGAGAGTCTGGTAGAAGTGGAAGGTTGTTGAGCTGCGGTTTTTGCAGCTGTGTGCGCAGACCGCTAGTAAGGTAGAAGAGTCAATCGAGGCTGTGTGCGGATCAGTAGGAGTAGATAGAGAATAAAATAGAGAGCATGAGAGCAAGAATATTGAGTCAGAAAGACATATCTTAAGAACAATCTGCAAATTGCAGGCTCACAGTGCTACCTATATTTCTCATGCTAGATGAAGAGCACCTTGGTAGTTTTTCCCAGATGGGTTTCCACGTTATTTCCTGTGTTATATGAATGAATGTTGTTGAATGGTGAATGTTTGCTTATCTCACGTTATTACAATTACAGTTGTTGTTGAATGGATGTCACAGTATGAATGAATGGTTGTTTAAAAGTATTGTTGAACTGCTGTGTGTGAGTTCATGGTTAATCCGCTAAGTAAATTATAAGTCGTGCACTATGTGTAAAGTATAAAGAATCGGTTACGTCGTACAGTTGCGCCAATTGTTAAGGTTTAAGGACAAGGTCGTGTCGTGCAGGCGGACTATGGCACATAATTGTGCTGCTGTCGCAGAGTGAAAGACTCCATCCCATCATCTTTGTCGAGCGCCTTGGACGCATGCCAAGGGACTATAATCCCTCACCAACTGAGGAAACATGGTTCTGGCAGTTACCCATTAAGATATCTGAGGTGAGATGCGGTTGCCTCGCGGGCGTTGCCAACTGAGCTTGCTCTGTCGGGTTGATGCCTTGTGGTGTCTTGTTGGTATTGTGTTGATTGATTGAACTGCAGGTCGAGGCAAGAAGGAAAAAAATTCCAATAATAATGAATAAAGATAGCGCTTCCCACTATCACTCTACTCGAATTCGGCAGGCAGGAATGGTTGATGAAGGATGGAAGCAACCAGAGGCCGCTAAATTTCCAGTGTCAGTGGACGTGTTTGGCTTCATGTATTTTTTGGTTTTGAAACAAATGTTTCTTTGGTTCTGCTTAATAAGTTCTGACTTATAATATCTCATACACGGTTAGGGTCTACCTTCAATTTTTCATTTTCAGTTGCTTGGCTTAGAGACATTTGGCCCTCAGTCTTAAACAGATCAATGGCTGGAACATCCAGGCTGACAAGCGAGGAGTATTAGTATAAGCTATTAAGTTGTTGCAACAATCTCTATGATTTCCTAGCAGTAATGAGTACGTCAACAGGAAGCTCATCTTGTGATGACAGGTTAGTGTTTACCCGGTGGTCCACATTGATGCCGGCATGACAGGCAGCACCCCGATTGTTGTCCTCATAAGAAACTATGACAACGTTTCTTACCAGCAAAATTTCTTTGGTGCTTACTTCTCGGGTAGCGTAAAGGCCCCAACCACAACCATCTTCGGTCATCTTGATCTCCACAGGACCAAAGAAATCGGCAATTTCCGAAGGAGCTCCGTGACCAAGAAAAAATTCGGAGATGTCATAGATTCCATCGCGGCTCTGCGTGTGCAAAGCCTTCGCTTCCTAACGAAGGGTTTCTTGTATTTACTTCTATTCGGGGTAGGCATTGTCGGATTTCTCCAGATATTCCCATGTTTCCGCATACTACCTAAGGTCGATCGGAACGTGACCTTTTCTAAAGAGCACACTAAAGTTTCCAGAATCTATCTCAAGGGCCTTGTTGGAATCCTCCAGCACCAGCTCAAACTCCTTCAACTCAAACCTTGTCTCCACCTGAGCAGAATACACGTGCAGGAGATTCTTCTCGTCAGTAGAGGACATATTCCTTTTCATAAGTTGAAGAAGACAGACATTGATGGATTTCGTATAATCCTCGGAGGTTGAGTCCTATCATTTCTCTGTAAAGAATATGTTTCCCTTCTTCCTCAACTCCTATGCACTGACATACGACATACTCTTTGTACATTTATCCTTCTGAGTCACGTGCATCTTGATGGTCGTATGGTTTTCAATAAGGATGGAAAAGGATACCATCTCTGGCTCGCTTGAAATGGGATCCATGATGGTCAACTTGGACCCCATGGGGTAAAGACTCTTAATGTTCGTATGCGAATCAACCACATTGTAGATTTCCAACAGGCTAATGACAAGGCCAGTATTGTCCTCAAGCATAGTCATGATACAACTCATACTGAAGGCCTCACCCTAGAGAGTATCGGAGAGCACCTAGCCTCACTGGACTTGCTTAACCTCCAATTGGGTTAAGGAAATGGGGTTCAATATTTCTAGCGGAACCAAAGAACATGTGTCGCTACTAGCAATGTTGTCAATGATGTCTGTGAAGGGTGTTTGAAAAATGTGTGCCAGTATGTTATCCAATTGATGATGGTGTAATTCGTGGATTTAGACAAGGGATTTCTTGTTGAATCTCTTAGAAGAATCTACGGCAGATGATGGTGGAAGCGAGGCCATTAAGAGATGCAATTTCTTCGTCTTTCCTTTTTCTTTTCTGGTTCTTCCGTTTTCTTTTCTGGTTCTTCCTGGGCATATTCTTTCGCACTTAATACTATCAACAACTATATTAATAGGATTAATCTGTTCATAATACTTTTAATGGAATATATTTGACATATTGATAATGTTTCTTTCTTAAAAGAATATTTTTGTTTTTTATTAATATGTTAACTTCTTGTTTATTGGTGTTAACTAATTGTTCTCATGATGTTATCTGCTACATGGAAAGTTTATTGGGAAATGCATGGTTTCATGCAATGAAGTTCGACTTATGGTAAGATATGGAGTCTTCGAAGTACAACTACACATTCATCTAATAGTTTTTTATTACCTCATTCATTTAAATTTGATTTAATAGTTGTATCATGATTGCAGATAACCAATAGTTATCTAATAGTTAATATAATAGTTATCTAATATAACTGCGACTAGAGTTGAACTCAAGCTAATAGTTGTAGAATCATTCAAGTTAAGCTAATAGTTGTATCTAATAGTGAAGCTAATAGTTATCTAATATAATTGTGATTAGAGTTGAAGTTAAAGTTAATAGTTGTATCTATTAGTTAGTTCAAAAGTTAATATATCAACAATTGCACTTCAAGTAAAAGTCATTATTGGAGTTGAAGTTAAGCTAATAGTTTTATCATCAATGGAGTTGGAATATTACACGACTGCACATTAGCTATACTCCTATATTCCAAATGTACTTCTACTAAGCATTAAGTGATTAGAGTTGGAGTTAAGCTAATAGTTGTAGAAGCATTGAAGTTAAGGTAATAGTTGTATCTAATCACTAGTACAAAATGAGAAATTAATGACTAAAAAAATTATTAAAATCCAGCTATAAACGACTATTTTTGAGTCGAGAACTAATAGTATCTAATTTTCACTATCTTATCGCTTGAATAACTTAGTCGTATTTCACTTAGTCATTAATAGCTTGACTTATTAGTCATTAATAGTCAATGATTTAGTCATTGACAGTGAATGATTTAGTCACTGATTGCAGCAATTAATGATAAAATATAGGACTAAATAAACTACTACATGATAACAAATTAATGACTAAGCTAAATACGACTAAACGTTAGTCTGGCTATAAGATACGAGAAATTAGCTACTAATAGTCATATATATGTGAATTTAGTCGTTTTCATAGTCACAAATTTATGATAGGGAACGGAGGAGTCAAACCGCCAACCTCCTGCCTATAATTAGGTAGGTGCTCTAACATTGAGCTAGGAGCCTTTAAGAAATTGTTATTGCTTGATAATGATGATATTCAAACAAAGTTTGCATCATTCAAGCATACAAGCACTTACAAGTTGCTATTGCTTGATAATGATGTTATTTAAACTTCCAAGTTGTCCCCATTGAATGTATTTCAACCATAATCCAACATATACAAAAATTATATAAGAATACTCACAGTAAATATTGGCATGCTTTTGTTATTTGAGTGCCACTCTAAGTAAGATTTGTTAAAATCAAATGATACTAACAGAACTATTTTCAAATCCAACATATATAACAAAAAATGTAGAAGAAATACTTCAAAGAAGTCAAGGGGAAGATATTGGAATTCTTGTGCTATTTCAGTGCCACTATAAGCAAGATTTCTTGCAATGAACGGATATGAATAAGATTGATTTCATCTCACAACCAAAAACATTTTCATAAGGTCATAACCATCAATGTTATGAATTTTTTGTGGGGATTAATTTTCCCATATAAAGGGATTTCTATCATAATGATCTATAGGAAGAAAGGTAAGTACATCCAAGGCCAAGAGATTCCATGCCCAAAAATGTCTTGAATTAACCCCACAACCATTTCCTACCCAAAGTTATGTTGGCAAAGGAAATGCACCATTCACAAGGAAAACACAGGATTGTATTTTATGCCTAAAACATTTTGCAATAATGTGTTCGTTTGTTGAAGCATTTATTCAAACACTTTGACTGGTTGCATGGGAGGCTACATTCTTAATCATTACAGGAAAAGTTTCTTCCTCTGTGAGATCACTTGCTTGTTGGGTTGTATTGTAGGCATTATGTGTCATAGCCACGTTTTTCAGCGCACCTAAGTGGTGGCACACCTGGGCAAGGTGGCGCAGTTATGATGGTTCGGCATGGATTTGCGCTCTCACTTAGCTAAGTTAGCAAGCGCCCACATTCACCACCGGCACGGAGGTCAGGAATGTGGCGCGCCCCAAGGTCAGCGCCCACATGACTTGGCACGGGCGCCCCTTGGCAAAGATGACATTGATGATGGGCGTGCGACACCTTTGAGGTGCGCGACCCTTGAGCGTGCGGATGGGCATGCAGCTTGTGAAGGCGTTCGGTAACACAGGCGCGTGATCCTAAGTGTGGGCGTGCGGTCAAAGTGTGCGGACGGAGGTGCGGATGGACAAACGTGCGGACGGATGTGCGGATGGACATGCGGATAGTTGGGCGCTCCGGTAAAAGGGCGTTTTGGTAAGCAAAGCCACGGGCGTGCGGACGACGGCAGTTGGGCGACGGGCACGTGCGCGTGACGGACGGTGGTCAAAGAGATGGGCGCTTCGGTCAAAGTAAAGGGGCGCGCGGTACACCAGCAAAGTGCACGCGTGACACTCTAGAGGCTTCGGCAAGTGGACCCATGAATGCCTAAGTCAAAGTAACCTTGGTGCGGTGACACCTACAGAACGGTTAAGTGGGCCAAGTGTGTTTTGGAGGTTGACTTGATGAACCGACAAGGGGTGACTTGTGCGGTAAGCAAGATGTCAAGTTGACATGGGCAAGACACCTAGAAGGCTATAAGTAAACGGAGTGCAAGTCATTTCAAATCATCCAAGAGGATCCAATAAGTGGGGATCAAGGAAGATCAAGCTACTGGAAAGTTAAAGGGACAGAACAGAACTACACAGAGGTCTGGGGCATCGTTGAGGAGAGGCAGAGGAGGCTGGGCGTCTTTGGAAAAGAGACAGTCTTTTACATTTTTGTAACTCTTGTATTTTCTGGGTGTAGTAGCCAGGTTGGGCGTGCACGAGGAGCTCTGCCTTGGGCAACTCCGTTTATGTAATACTGTTCCGTTTTTATACAAAGTTAAAGGGCTCTGCCAGGTTGGGAAACCCACCATATATATCTGTGTACTGTGTTTTACTTTGTGCTGCGTTTTTCCTGTTTTTGGCTAAGTGTGGAATGTGCCGGCAAGGCTAATGGCTAAGTAAACAGTATAACAGTTAAAGTTAAAAAGACATAAAAATCGTTTCCGCAGGGTTTAGGTGTAGTCTGCAGGCTAGGCTCTTGGGCGGGCAATCCCTCAAGGTGTCTTCCTGGAAGTGCCTCACACCACCTTTGGCGAGCCAAAGAGCGCTTGCGAAGTGTGGCTGTGACAGGTGGTATCAGAGCCAAGACTCAGAGGAGTTTTGGTTAGAGCCGCAGTTCGAAGAAGTTCGTGTGACAGGTGGTTGCAACGAGGAAATTTTTGGGGAAGCTCCGCAGGCTCGGACGGGCATCCACAGTTCAGATGCTCCGCAGACAGTGCGCACCGCAGGGGGGCGCGCACTGCAGACAGTGCGCACCGCAGGTAGGGCGCACCACAGATAGTGCGCACCGCAAAAGGTGCACACCGCAGACAGTGCGCACCGCAGGGTGGGTGCACTGCAGACAGTGCGCACCGCAGAGGGAACGCACCGCAGACAGTGCGCACCATAGGGTGGGCGCACCGCAGTGACGGTTGCACCGCAGCCAGTGCGAACCACAGGAGCAGGCGCTTCGCAGATAGAAGACGCGCGGCCGAAAACCGTGCGCACCACAGCAGGAAGTTGCGTGCTCCGCAGGAGGAGCCGGGCGCTCAGGGGATAAGCGCTCTGCGGCACGCTCCGCAGCCGCAGAGCTACGCGCTCAGGACGAGCGCTTCAGAAAGATAGAAACGTGCATTTCAGGGAAGCGTGCGCGGTCAGATAGCCGCAGCAGCACAAGGTGGTGCGGTTCGGCAGAAAAACGAAAAGCGCCAGTTTTTGAAGTGCGCTCAGAAACGGAAGTGTGCCAAGGTGGGTGCGTTCCGCAGGTGATCCAGAAGTGGTGCATTTGGCAAACGCCCGTTTCAGCAGATTGACCCAAAAAAGTTGTGCGCTCTGGGAGTGCAACAGCTGTAGCACTTAGAAAAGTGTTGGGCGGACAAGCAGGTGGCTTGATGTCAAGGTTGGATTCGGCAGTAGTTTGAGTCTGCGGATCCACAGCAACAGAACGAGTCAGATGGCAGACTTCGGCAAGAGGGAGACACTTGTGCAGAAATTATTGCAAGCATTGAAACCACTTGCAGAAATGACAGGAGTTTTGGTCGAAGGGCAGTCCACCGATTCGGTTGCAAAGCTGAGTTAAATGTTCACAGAAGGATGTGAACAAGTATCAGCCGCGTTGAAAGAGACGGCAGGCTGCATTCAAGAAGTGGGACGAGTTCTTGAGGAAATGCTTCAACATGAAAGGGAGCAAGAAGAACGGCGGTCGTAGGCTACTCGAAGTAAAGCTAAGTCAGAAGGCACTCAGGGAGGGCCAAGACAACAGAAAACGGAAAAATCAGAAAAGAAGACAGTTGCGTGTTTTATTTGCGAACAGAACCACTACGTGAAGAACTGTCCGTATAGGGAAGGAGCTGTTGCGGGAGATGTCTCTATAGCAAGGTTGACAGCAATGAGAGTGCTGGAAGAGGCACCTTCTCATGAGATTTCCGAGACGGTGAAGGCAATTGAAGCTTGCCTTAGCGAAGTGGCCAGGGGTCATAACGCAGATTGGTAAAGTGTGCAGCAAGGTTTGCTAGACTTCGTAGAAACGACGGTAAGTGGCTTGAAGGTTTCTGCGTTAGTTGACATAGGTTCATCTCACAGTTTGGTGAGCAGAAAGACTGCGGTATCCCTTCACAGTGGCATGGAAAGCTGCCAAGCAAAGTTCAAGGTAGTGAACTCTACGGTAAGAGATGTGACAGGGAAGATATGCGCAGCACCTATTCGAGTTGGAAGGTGGCACGGCAAGATGGACTTGAAAGTTGTTCCCTTGGATGATCACTCTATGATCTTGGGACAGGACTTTCTTCGTTTGGCCAAGGCAGTGCCAGTTCCACATGCTGAACGGTTGGTGTTCTTAGGAGAGGACGGAACGTGGAGCTTACCTATGACGCAGAAAAGCCGGTTGGGGTACAAACCGCGGGTGACTTCGGTGCAGATTTTCGAAGACCCGGGTAAGTGTAAGCACTTGCCGCAGCAAAGCATAGGGAAGAAGACGGTTTTGACAAAGAACAACAAGCCAAGTATTGAGGTAAAGGCTGATCTATCCGCAGTAGGAAGGTTAGCAGCGTTGGAAAAACGCATGGCTTCGATCTGTGAGGAGATTGATGACTTGTGCATTTCAGAGGATCCTTTACGACAGCATGAGAAGGAACAGTTCAGTTTTCCAGTAGCATGTGCAAAGGTTGCTGATGAAGGCACATTGGAGAGGTCGTGCAGCAGATTGGGCAGCAACCCTTCAGTTGAAAAGAACCTTGAGGTAGAGTCACACGAAGAGGTGCTATCCAAGGTGCAGGTTCTAGCAGAAATGTAGGCTGCGGAGGAGACGCAGGTTGCGGAAGAAACGCAGGCCGCGGAGGAGACATAGGTTGCAGTAGAAACGCAGGTTGCGGAGGAGACGCAGGTTGCGGCAGAAATGCAAGTTTCAGAAACGCAGGTTGCGGAGGAGACGTAGGCCGCGGCAGAAGCGCAGGTTTTGGAAGAAGTCTTGGATGGAGAAAACACCAGAGAAATTGATCCACCACGTGATATGGAGGACATAGTGGCGTTTTGCATCCATGCCATTGGCATTCTAGAAAAAGAGTTGACAAGAGAGCGGTTGCAGCAGGTTGGCTGTAAACCAATCGAAGTTGATGTGGTACTTGCTCACTTGAAAAGCAAGCGGTTGTTGGAACCGGTAAAAGAAGAAGTGGCTAAGGAAACCATGGCTAAGGAAGCTGTGGCAGAGTTGTGCATTCTTCAAAAACAGGAAATGTTGGCATGCTTGGAGACGTGCGATGGTAAAACAAGCAAGCCTTTTGAAGGGACAAGTAAAGCAGCTAAGAAGCGGGCCAAGAGGAGGTCGCAGCAGACGAAGATGGTGTCTTCGGTTGGCTTAGATGACAAGCAAACGAAGGTGGTGTATTCGGTTGGCTTGGATGACCGCATGGAGCTTGCGGCAGACATGAGTACTTGGACGGCTGATGGTGTCGGGTTTGCAGAGTATTGGGCTCGGTTGAAAGAGCTTAGTGCGAGCAACGACGCAGTCGATTTCAGATAGTATGGTTTGGAAGATAAGGGTGGCGGTGGCCATTGGCACCGCCCATGTCTTTTTTCTTGAGCTAGCAGTGGTTGGGCTCACCGTCTTTGGTGACGATGGTGAGGCCCTAGGAACCTTTGGCAAGGTGGCCTAAAAGATTGTTTTTCGCCAAGGTAAACAAGGTAAAGTGCAGGAGGCTTGCGGACACTGAAAAGAAGAATGCTGGAAACATGATTCCAGAATGGGGAAGTTTGTCTTAAGTGATGAACGCACAGTTGGATTAGCTACCTAGCTGGTTCGTCCTTAAGGTGCACAACAAATGGAAACAGGAAGGAAGGCATGGAGCACAGGTTGGAAGTAAGTGGTCAAGAAAGTGGTTCTGCGGTTCAGTCATGAACAGTTTAGATGTTGCAGCAGTGTGGCTTCAGTTCACGCAGAGGTTGCAGTAGTTGACGTTGCCAAGATGGAAACAATTTTAAGTGGGGGAGGCTATCATAGACACGTTTTTCAGCGCACCTAAGTGGTGGCACACCTGGGAAAGGTGGCGCGGTTATGATGGTTCGGCATGGATTTGCGCTCTCACTTGGCTAAGTTAGCAAGCGCCCACATTCACCACCAGCATGGAGGTCGGGAATGTGGCGTGCCCCAAGGTCAGTGCCCACGTGACTTGGCACGGGCGCCCCTTGGCAAAGATGACATTGATGATGGGCGCGCGACACCTTTGAGGCGCGCGACCCTTGAGCGTGTGGATGGGCATGCAGCTTGTGAAGGCGTTCGGTAACACAGGCACGTGATCCTAAGTGTGGGCGTGCGATCAAAGTGTGCGGACGACCCCTATGTGTGGACGGAGGTGCGAATGGACAAACATGCGGACAGATGTGCGGATGGACGTGCGGACAGTTGGGCGCTCCGGTAAAAGGGCGTTTTGGTAAGCAAAGCCACGAGCATGTGGACGACGGTAGTTGGGAGACGGGTGCGCGCGCGCGACGGCACGGTTAGCGACGGACGGCGGTCAAAGAGATGGGCGCTTCGGTCAAAGTAAAGGGGCACGCGGTACACCAGCAAAGTGTACGCGTGACACTCTAGAGGCTTCGGAAAGTGGACCCATGAACGCCTAAGTCAAAGTAACCTTGGTGCGGTGACACCTACAGAACGGTGAAGTGGGCAAAGTGTGTTTTGGAGGTTGACTTGATGAACCGGCAAGGGGTGACTTGTGCGGTAAGCAAGATGTCAAGTTGACATGGGAAAGACACCTAGAAGGCTATAAGTAAACGAAGTGCAAGTCATTTCAAATCATCCAAGAGGATCCAACAAGTGGGGATCAAGGAAGATCAAGCTGCTGGAAAGTTAAAGGGACAGAACAGAACTACACAGAGGTCCGCGGCATCGTTGAGGAGAGGTAGAGGAGGCTGGGCATCTTTGGCAAAGAGACAGTCTTTTACATTTTTGTAACTCTTGTATTTTTTGGGTGTAGCAGCCAGGTTGGGCGTGTACCAGGAGCTCTGCCTTGGGCAACTCCGTTTATGTAATACTGTTCCGTTTTTATACAAAGTTAAAGGGCTCTGCCAGGTTGGGAAACCCACCATATATATCTGTGTACTGTGTTTTACTTTGTGCTGCGTTTTTCCTGTTTTTGGCTAAGTGTGGAATGTGCCGGCAAGGCTAATGGCTAAGTAAACAGTATAACAGTTAAAGTTAAAAAGACATAAAAATCGTTTCCGCAGGGTTTAGGCGTAGTCTACAGGCTAGGCTCTTGGGCGGGCAATCCCTCAAGGTGTCTTCCTGGCAGTGCCGCACACCACCTTTGGCGAGCCAAAGAGCGCTTGCGAAGTGTAGCTGTGACATTATGCACTACAAATACCGTGACGGCTACAACGTTGCCAACATTGAAATAAAGAATTTCATAGCGATAAGCGTCCTTGAACCTGTGTAAATATTGTAACAACTTATCCTATTCACAATAAGTTGGGTACATGTATTTAGTTTGGCCTCTGTGATTTCTTCTCAGACTACATTCTCGATGATTCATCTCATCTTTCTTTGCCAATTTCATTTACCTCATTCTGTCGATAAGAAAGAGTTGCTTTGTTGCTTCGGCATGGAATTTGACTAAACGTACTCAGATAAATTCATTTGAATCGCTAGTTGAATTTTGATGTACAAGGTATAAAATATAATTTGAATTGTTAGTTTAATTTTAATTGATAAGAAACAGCCATATTAGTAGTATTAATAAATATGTTTGGAATACATTAAGAAATATATTTGATATATTAATTATTTGTATTTCTTAAAAATGTTTTTTATTATTAATATGTTAATTTGTCATGTATTGTTCACTAATTGTTTTTATGAAGTTACTTGCCAAATATAAAATTTATTCAGGGTGTATAGTTTCACTGCAATTTCATTGTAATAAAGTAGTTCCACTTCTAAGGGTAAGAAGTGAGTCTTTAGAATACAAATATGCATTTAAATTTGATTTAATAGTTGTATCATGATTGTAAATAACCAATAGTTATCTAATATAACTGCTATTAGAGTTGAAGTTAAGCTAATAATTATAAAATCAGTGGAGTTAAGCTAATAGTTATCTAATATAACATTAATTAGAGTTGAAGTTGAAGTTAATAGTTTTATCTAATAGTTAATTCAAAAGTTAATATGTCAACAATTGCACTTCAAGTAAAAATCGTAATTGGAATCTAAGTTAAGATATTAGTTGTATCCTCAATATAGTTGTATCTAATAATCTAGTAATTGTATCTAATAATAGAATACTTAACTTAAAGTTTAATTTTTCCAACTAAGATGTTAACTAAGCTATTTTTGAATTTTTTAAATTGTTAATTTCTAATTTTGTACGACTATATAATCTAAAGAGTACACTTGTCTCATTTTGGTCCATATATGAGAAACCATAAAATTTTAAGATATATATACATATAAGCTTAAAGATATAAAGGCCTACAAGAGTAATTAACTAGATTCCCAATTGCCAAATCGAATTATATGAGTTAAGCTAATAGTTGTATCTAATAGTTAATTTAAAAGTTTATATATCATTAACTAAGATATTTTTTATTTGTTTTAAATGATTAATTATTAATTTTGGACCACGCCCATAGAATCAATCTAAACAATACACTTGTCTCATTATCATGGTAAACGAAAAAGCATAAATGGTAGTCCACCAAAAAGGGTAAATATTTACATAACTCTATTTTAAAATCTCCGTAACTTTACATTTCAAACTAATCAATTCCAAATCTCCGTAACTTTACATTTCAAACTAATCAATTCCAAATCTCCTACACTTTTACCTATCAAAATAATTAGTGATGACAATTTCTAAAAGTTATGATTCCAAAATTAATGTCATGAGGATTATTGATGGGAATGGAAAGCTACATTAGCAAAGTAAACATATTTACATTCCAACCACATCTAATTCAATTTCAACATTTCTTAAATATCAACAAAGACTTTCAATATTTATTGAATACTATGAAATAACAGTAATGACTCCCCTCTAAAATAACAACAATGACTTTCAATATTTCTTGAACAACCATTTGAAACAATAGAATTTACAGTATTACAATGACTAGTTTTAATATATTTAAAAATATGGTAAACTCAAGTATAGTAAACTCTTGCAAGCAAAAGACTGCAATCATAAAGAACAATTCTACTCAAAAAGATATTATCTAGAAACTTATTTGTTGGATACTTTTTATGAAATAACTGTGACAACAATGACTTTTAGTATTTCTTGAAAACCCATATGATATTTCTTGAATACCGATGTGAAATAATTTCAGAGTTTACATTATTACAATAAAAGACTATTTTAATAAATTTTAAAGGAGAGTAAACTCTTTACCAACAAAATATTGCAATGATAAGAAATAATTATACTCAAAGAGATATTATCGAGAAACTTGACGAAGGTAACAACGAAATTGCGTCCATTAATACATGAATATCACACCCTTCACCGTAAGACCTTAAACCCAAAATCAAACTCTATTTTAGGTTTGTCTTCTTCGAATACTTGTGCATAGCACATAAATGTAACTAATAATTACTTCAAATATTTAAAGCAACTTGAACCTCATAAATGACACTCTCTGCCTTACATCTTCAAGATAGTATATGAGCGTAACATCGCAACGACAGTTCAATTCTTAAGAAAGAAATGGCAATTTGAATGATACATGACGAGAGTCATGATAACATCTTCACTCTACCTTCTGAACACTCTTATGCATGCATCCCTCGCCTGCTCTGATGCATCTCTTGTAATAAACGCTTGAAAAGGGATCGGTTGCCCCATTATTTGTATTGGTTCTTTTAAAAACTGGGTTGTCATTACTAGGGTTGCCCCATTTTTTGTATTGGTTCTCTCAACAATGCGGAGCTCTTGATAATATTTTCTGCCTCAACAAATATCTTCCCAAATTTTGCGCATACCTGAAGATTTGGGTCGAAATGTTCTTGCGACCTTGCAACATTGGTTTCCTTTAATGCTTTGTCATGCAACTGCTCGAACCGTACGGAAATAGGATCCAAGGTTGTCTTCAGAGAGAGCTCTAGTAGGCATCTCCTGCATTTGCACACGAAGTCCGATTGTTTGCACAAGGCTTGGAAGTGTAGAAGGGGACTAAGGTAGCGAAATAGGAAATTGTGATTTCTTCTCTTCGCTTGATTGACTTAGTGGCATTGTTGGGCCAAGAAAAGTGCACAAGGAAGAATATGACTCACAAGCAAAGAAGGAAAAGTGCATGCGCAACAAGGGAAAGCAGGTCAAGAAGGAAACGAATGAACCGATGCAAAAAGATAAAACATGTCAGCAGCGGAGAAAGGCATGATAAAGAAGGAAAGGAAGCACAAAAAAAAGGTAGCTACGACAAGGTTGGTGCGACGAAGAAAGGCACATCCAGAGTCGGTGGAAGAGGAAGGTAGAAGAGTTAATGCTGGATAGGAAAAAGTCAAGCAATACTTCAAAAGGATGAACCAGCAAAAGATGGAATGACAGTTTCGCGGTTAGTTATGACT
Organism: Pseudotsuga menziesii; assembly: GCA_001517045.1. NCBI lineage: Eukaryota > Viridiplantae > Streptophyta > Pinopsida > Pinales > Pinaceae > Pseudotsuga > Pseudotsuga menziesii. The sequence goes on from LPNX010933296.1 coordinate 18,163, forward strand.
AGTACAGAGGAGCTAAAGGATGTTTTCGTGGCTAGTTAGGGTTGTGGTTAATGCATGCAGGACTTTCACGGCTAGGTATGGGCTGAAATTTAATGTAACAAAGATATTTTGTAACCATTTGAGTCTGTAATAACTTAGTAGTACTTAGTCGACCTTGAGTTGTCTTGTAAATGATATAAATAGAAGTAACCTGCTCTGTATAAGGGTTAGATCCTGATTTTTCTATTCAGTAAGGTTGGAGTCCGTAGTAGTTCACTAGTTGACTCAGAGGAGAGTCTCGTAGAAGTGGAAGGTTGTTGAGCTGCGGATCTTCCAGCTGTGTGCGCAGACCGCTAGTGAGGTAGAAGAGCCGATCGAGGCTGTGTGCGGATCAGTAGAAGTAGATAGAGGATAAAATAGAGAGCATGAGAACAAGAATATTGAGTCAGAAAGACATATCTTAAGAATAGTCTGCAAGTTGCAGGCTGCAACGGTGCTACCTATATTTCTTATGCCAGATGAAGAGCACCTTGGTGGTTTTTTCCAGATGGGTTTCCACGTTATTTCCTGTGTTATATGAATGAATGTTGTTGAATGGTGAATGTTTGCTTATCTCACTTTATTATAGCTAAAGTTGTTGTTGAATGGATGTCACAGTATGCATGAATGGTTATTTAAAAGTATTGTTGAACTGCTGTGTATGAGTTCATGGTTAATCCGCTAAGTAAATTAAAAGTCGTGCACTATCTGTAAAGTAGCTATGACAAGGTTGGTGCGACGAAGAAAAGCACATCCAGAGTTGGTGGAAGAGGAAGGTAGAAGAGTTAATGTTGGATAGGCGAAAGTCAAGGAATACTTCAGAAGGACGAACCACCAGAAGATGGAAAGACAGTTTCGTGGCTAGTTATGACTAGTATAGATGAGCTAAATGACGTTTTCGCGGCTAGTTAAGGTTGTGGTTAATGCATGCAGGACTTTCGCGGCTAGTTATGCGCTGAAATTTAATGTAACAGAGATATTTTGTAACCATTTGAGTCTATAATAACTGAGTAGTACTTATTCGACTCTGCGTGGTCTTGTAAATGATATAAATAGAAGTAACCCGCTCTATATAAGGGTTAAATCCTTGTTAGTTCCTAAGTTTTCTATTCAGTAAAATTGGAGTCCATATTAGTTCTCTAGTTGACTCAGAGGAGAGTCTGGTAGAAGTGGAAGGTTGTTGAGCTGCGGATCTTACAGCTATGTATGCAGACCACTAGTAAGGTAGAAGAGTCAATTGAGGTTGTGTGCGGATCAGTAGGAGTAGATAGAGAATAAAAAAGAGAGCATGAGAGCAAGAATATTGAGTCAGAAAGACATATCTTAAGAATAGTCTGCAAGTTGCAGGTTGCAATGGTGCTACCTATATTTCTCATGCCAGATGAAGATCACCTTGGTGGTTTTTTCCAGATGGGTTGCCATGTTATTTTCTGTGTTATATGAATGAATGTTGTTGAATGGTGAATGTTTGCTTATCTCACGTTATTACAGTTACAATTGTTTTTGAATGGATGTCACAGTATGAATGAATGGTTGTTTAAAAGTATTGTTGAAATGTTGTGTATGAGTTCATGGTTAATCCGCTAAGTAAATTATAAGTCGTGCACTATCTGTAAAGTACAAGGAATCAATTGCATTGTACAGTTTCACCAATTGTTATGGTTTAAGGACAAGGTCGTGTCATGTAGCCAGACTGTGGCATATAGTTGTGCCACTGTCGCAGAGTGAAGAACTCCATCCCATCGTCTTTGTCGAGTGCCTTGGCCATGTGCCAAGGGACTATAATCCCTCGCCAACAGAGGAAACATGGTTCTAGAAGTTACCCATTAAGATATCTCAGGTGAGATGCGGCTTCCTCGTGGGCATTTCCGACTGAGCTTGCTCTGTTGGGTCGATGCCTTGTGGTGTCTTGTTGGTATTGTGTTGATTGATTGAACCGCAGGTAGAGGCAAGAAGGCAAAAGAGTCCAATAAGAATGAATAAAGATAGCGCTTCCCACTGTCACTCTGCTCGAATTCGACAGGCAGGAATGGTTGATGAAGGACGGAAGCAACCAGAGGCTGCTAAATTTCCAGTGTCAGTGGACGTGTTTCGATTCATGTATTTTTTGGTTTTGAAACAAATGTTTCTTTGGTTCCACTGAATAAGTTCTGACTTATAATATCTCATACACAGTTAGGGTCAACCTTCAATTTTTTGTTTTCGGTTGCTTGGCTTAGAGACATTTGGCCCTCGGTCTTAAACAGATCAATGGCTGGAACATCTAGGCTGACGAGCGAGGAGTAGTAGTATAAGCTATTAAGTTGTTTTAACAATCTCTATGATTTCCTAGCAGTAATGAGTACATCGACAAGAACCTCATCTTGTGATGACAGGTTAGTGTTTACCCGGTGGTCCACATTGATCCCAGCATGACACGCGGTGCCCCAATTGTTTTCCTCATAAGAAACTACGACGATGTTTCTTACCAGCAAAATTTCTTTGCTGCTTAATTCTTGGGTAGCGTAAAGGCCACAACCACAAATGTCTTTGGTCATCTTAATCTCCATGGGACCAAAGAAATCGGCGATGTCCGAAGGAGCTCCGTGACCAAGCAAAAATTTGGAGATGTCATAGTTTCCATCGCTGCTCTGAGTGTGCAAATCCTTCGCTTCCTGATGAAGGACTTCTTGTATTTCCTTCTATTCGGGGTAGGAATTGTCGGATTTCTCCAGATATTCCCATGTTGCTGCATACTACCTAAGGCTGATCAGAACATGACATTTTCTAAAGAGCACGCTAAAGTTTCCAGAATCTATCTCAAGGGCCTTGTTGGAATCGTCCAACACCAGCTCAAACTCCTTCAACTCAAGCCTTGTCTCCACTCGAGCAGAATACACGTGTGTTGGAAAAATGTAATTACTCGCAGATATGTACTTGACTTCCAGCTGACTTTGTCAGAGTCTGTACAAGTCAAGATCTTTTCTGTCAGTCTGACAAGAAGGAAGAGTCCACGAGTAGGTAATGTAAACCAGTCGAATTTATTTCTGAAGCTAAGTTGTTAGGTAGATAGTTATTATAGTCTTTAATGGTGAGTCAGTTGGCCCATGCAGAAGCAATATTTAGGTTGCCTATAAATAGAAGACGGAAATTGTAAATCAGTTTACAGAGACAGACACAGAGGCAGACATTAGACAGCAGAGGAACTCAGGGTGAGAAAGAGAAGTCGAAGCTCAAGATTCTGTGCATGTGATTTATTCGAAGCGCTGAAGCTCTGTAGATCGACAAGTCTGGACCGACCAGTTTGTAACTGACAAGTTTGTAATACTTTGTTATTTCCACATAGTTAAATAAATGAAATATTTTATGGTTGAATGCATGATTATTTGGCCGCACATATTTTCAGATTTACTTCTGTAAATGTCTTTTACAATTACTGATAAGTGAAAGATCAAAGAACCCATAAAAATCTCAATGCGTGAAAGTTCCAGGCTTTACGGCACATTGGTCGACTCAAGTCTTCCTACATATTTGGGCATATGTTTTTATAAGTTCTTTGGATTTGTTAATGTGTCCATTTTTACTTAATCTTACTCACAGGTGAAAAGCATTTGTAATTTCTTAATTCTTTAGACTAAGAAACATACTCTGTAAGTTTCGACCAAAGTGAGCTGACTAGAGTGGTCGGTTGTGTAAGCCGACTAGAGTGGTCGGTTGTTTGAGCTGACTTGAGTGGTCAGTTGAGTCAGCCAACTGAGGTGAGTCGACTTAGTCGAAGGCAAGTAGTGAGCCGACTTGGTTGAAGACAAGTAGTGAGCCGACTTGGTTGAAGAGAAGAAGTCAGCCGACTTGGTCGAAGTGACAAGTGGTCGAGGTAAAAATCAATCGGTAGAACCGACAAGTAAGTCGAAGTAAATTTAGTCGAGTGAAGACCGACTAAAACTTATTAACTTGTCTAGTCGGACATAGACAAGTTTCACCCGATAGGTGAAAAAGGAAAATTGGTGCGTGAAAAGTGAAAATTAAAGTTTAATATCGAGTGAGCCCTAAACTCAAGTTTAGTCGGCTTGGTTTTGGCTAACTGGTATCAGAGCAAGGTTTACATCAGCCCAAGATTTAAGGAAAGAAATCTTGTCTTAAAAGGTGGAAATTAATTTTCTAAGGAAAGTTAATTAAAAAAATTAAAAATGGCTTCCACTTCTGGTTCATTGCAACCTCCAAGTTTTACAGGAAAGAATTATGAATATTGGTCTTTAACAATGAAGGCTTTATTCAGAGATCAAGATGTCTGGGAGATAGTCCAGCATGGTTATGTAGAACTAGCAGACATGACAGCATATAACAATCTCACACAGGATGAGAAAGATGTCTTGAGAGAACAAAGGAAGAAAGATGGAAAAGATTTGTTTTTCATACATCAAGCTATGCATGAGAGCATACTCCCAAGAATAATAGCAAATACTAATGCTAAGGAAGCATGGGATACATTGGAGACTACCTATCAAGGTTTGGATAAGGTAAAGACATCCAAGCTGCAGATTCTGAGAAAAGATTTTGAATCTCTGTCCATGAAAGATTCAGAGAATGTAGACACATTATACACCAGAGTTGTTGGGTTGATTAACCAACTGAAATCTCATGGAGAACCCATACTAGACCAAAGGGTTGTTGAAAAAATTCTCAAAAGTCTTCCCCCAAGATTTGAAAATTTGGTTGTGACCTTAGAGGAACACACAAACATGTCGACATTTACCATTGATGAGTTGCAAGCTTCACTCATCAATCATGACCACAGACTCAGCAGAGCACAGACATCATTGGAAGGTGCATTTGCAGCACAGTCATCCATAAGCCATGGTAAAGGAAGGGGGAGAAACAACTTCAGAGGCAGAGGAAGAAGTTCTTCAAGAGGAGGACGAGGCAGAAGTCATGCAAATTTCAGTGGTATAGGAGATAACCAGAACCCAAGTCAGCCAAGTGGCTAGAGGTTTGATAAATAAAAAATTCAATGTCATTACTGTAAGAATTTTGGTCATTATTCATATGAATGCAGGAAGAAACAATATGACCAAGGAAGGCAAAGCCCAAATCAGTTGACCAACACCAACACTTCGACAAGTGCAATGTTAATGGCATCGAAATCTCCACTTGAATGTAATGCTGTTCAAGAAAGTCCACATGAGATATGGTACTTAGATTCAGGATGCAGCAACCACATGACTGGTAACTTAAATTTGTTTTCCCGTCTAGACACTTCAGTTAAAACTGATGTTACACTTGGAAACAATGTCCAAGTTACTGTCTTAGGAAAAGGCACCGTTGGTATTCTAACCAAATAGGGGGAGAGTAAGTATATCCCTGATATCTATCATGTCGAAGGTCTAAAACATAATCTATTAAGCATTGGATAGTTGTTACAAAAAGGCTACAGAGTCTACATGGAAGATGAACACTGTGTGATCAAAGACAAGCGTCCAAGTGACCAGCTGATAGCAAAAGTGCCAATGACAAGCAACCACTTGTTTCCATTGAGGATATTTCTCGACATAAAAGGGAAGACAAACACAGGAGCTGCATTCAAGGCAGAAAGTGAAGAAACAGTTGAGCTTCTCGACAACAGAGAAAATTGCAGCGCTAATTTGCAAGATGCATTTCAGACAGAAGTTCAGGATGAATCCTGGTTGTGGCATTTCAGATTTGGACATCTGAATTTTGGTGGGCTAAAGCTACTGCACACAAAGAATATGGTGAAGGGATTACCATTGATCGACAGACCAGAGAGGGTTTGTGAAGGCTTCATTTTTGGAAAGTAGCACAGAGAGACATTTCCAGTTGGAAAGTCCTATAGAGCACCCACACCACTTGAAATTGTGCACTCTAACATCTATGGTCCAATGCAGACATCATCCATTGGTGGCTACAAGTATTTTTTAACCTTTATTGATGACTACTCAAGAAAGACATGGGTGTATTTCTTGAAACATAAATCTGATGCATTTGGTTATTTTCAGCAGTTCAAGGCACTCGTGGAGAACCAGAGTGGACACCACATCAAGATCTTAAGGACAGATAGAGGAGGTGAATATGTGTCAAATGAATTTCTGAATTTTTGCAAGACCCATGGCATACAGAAACAATTCACTACACGGTATACACCTCAGCAGAACGACATAGCCAAAAGAAAGAATAGAACCATCATGGAGATGGCACGCAGCATGTTGGCAGCCAAGCATTTGCCAAATGAGTATTGGGGTGAAGTAGTCCCAACTTCCGTATACATTATGAACTGGTATCTGACAAAGACTGTGAAGAATAAAGTTCCCCAAGAATCATGGACAGGTATGAATCATAGTGTTTCCCATTTAAAAGTTTTTGGTTGTGTTGCATATGCTCATATTCCAGATGAGTTGAGAAGGAAGCTAGATAAGAAGGGATAGAAATGTATTTTTGTTGGCTATTCAGAAGACACAAAAGCATACAAGTTGTATGACCCCATCACAAGGAAAGTTATTATCAATCGGGATGTTCAATTTGTCGAGAACGAATCATGGGATGGAACCGTCGACATAAATGTCAAGATTGTGTCAAACGTCGACAATGATGACATGGAAGAGGAAGTGGTTCAAATACCACATGTAAGTCAATCGGTCAGAACACCGCCGACTCCCATGACACCAAGACATGGTTCAGCACAAGGACCATCGTCACAAGTAGCAGCTCAAGCTACACCGACAAGTACACCAAGAGGACAACAGCCTCCATCAAGCATTTCGTCGAGGTCGACATCGACAGAACCAGTGAAGACAAGAAGTCTGCAAGAGATATATGAAGCTGGTACACCTAATTCATTCTCTCTCTTTGCATTATTTTCCCCTATATATGATCCACTAACATTTGAAGAAGCTGTTGAAGAAGAAGTATGGGCACAAGCCATGGATGAAGAAATAGAATGCATTGAGAAAAACCAAACATGGGAACTGGTTGATGTACCAAAAGACAAGGATGTAATCAGTGTCAAATGGATTTATAAGACAAAGCAAGATGCTGATGGGAATGTACAAAAGCACAAGGCAAGAATGGTAGCAAGATTGTTCACACAGCAACTTGGCATCGACTTCAATGAAACGTTTGCACTTGTTGCATGCATGGATACACTCATAATAGTGTTGGCCATTGCTGCACAAAACAAATGGCATGTTCATCAAATGGATGTCAAGTCAGCATTCTTAAATGGCTATCTAGAAGAGGAAGTATATGTGGAACATCCATAAGGGTATGAAGTTCCAGGTCAAGAGAATAAAGTGTACAGGATGAAAAAGGCATTGTATGGTTTGAAGCAAGCTCCTAGAGCTTGGTACAGTCGTATTGATTCCTATCTCACTGAAAATGGATTTCACAGAAGTGAAAGTGAATCGACTTTGTACACCAAATTCGATGAGCAAGGTAAGATGTTAATTGTCTGCCTGTATGTAGATGATTTAATATTTACTGGTGATTATGGCATAGCAGATTTTAAAATAGTCATGGAAAGTGAATTTGAAATGACTGATCTGGGGCTTATGAAGTTTTTTCTGGGCATTGAAGTTCAGCAGTATGAAAGTGGTATCTTTATATCATATTATAAGTATGCAAGTGAAGTTTTAAAAAGGTTTAACATGTATAATTGCAAGATAGCCCCAACACTAGTAATAACAGGTTTAAAATTAAGCAAGGATGATGAAGGATCCACTGTATATCCTACGTTGTTCAAACGGCTTGTTAGAAGCCTTATGTATTTGATAGCAACAAGACCAGACATCATGTATGGAGTAAGTCTGATCTCAAGGTTCATGGAGTCACCAAAAGACTCACATTAGCAAGCAGGTAAAAGAATTCTGAGGTATGTAAGTGGCACAAAAGACCTTGGTATTATGTATTCAACCTCAGAAAATTTTAAACTCATTGGCTATACTGACAGTGACAATGGAGGTAGCATAGATGACAAGAAAAGCACATCTGGGTACACATTTCATTTTGGTACAGGTGTTGTTTCATGGGCTTCAAAGAAACAACCCATAGTAACTCTATCTTCAGCTGAAGCAGAGTATGTTGCAGCAACAAGTGCTACATGTCAAGCTGTCTGGATGAGAAGAGTCTTAAAATACTTGCCATAGAACCATCAAGAATTGACAACAATCTTTTGCGACAACAATTCAGCCATAGCATTATCAAAGAATCATCTGTTTCACAAGAGAACCAAGCAAATCGACACAAGGTTTCATTTTATAAGAGAGTTGGTGAACGACAAGGAAATTTGTTTGGAATTTTACAGGTCTGAAGACCAACTTGCCGACATCTTCACAAAGCCATTGGAAAAGGACACATTCCAGTATCTGCGTAGTTATCTTGGAATGACAAGTTCTCCACAGTGAACTCTGTCATAAACAGAGCATGTCTAAGCTCTGAAACATTTTTAAATTTTTGTTTTAAAAACCCCATTCGCTTATAATTAAGGGGGAGTGTTGGAAAAATGTAATTACTCACAGATCTGTACTTGACTTCCAACCGACTTTGTCAGAGTCTATACAAGCCAAGATCTTGTCTATCAGTATGACAAGAAGGAAGAGTCCACGAGTAGACAATGTAAACCAGTCGAATTTATTTCTGAAGCTAAGTTGTTAGGTAGATATTTATTACGGTCTTTAATGGTGAGTCAGTCGGCCCATGCATAATCAATCTTTAGGTTTCCTATAAATAGAAGAAGGAAATTGTAAATCAGTTTACAGAGACAAACACAGAGGCATACATTAGACAGTAGAGGAACTCAGGGTGAGAAAGAGAAGTCGAAGCTCAAGAATCTATGCATGTGATTTAGTCTAAGAGCTGAAGCTCTATAGACCGACAAGTCTGAACCGACCAATTTGTAACTGACAAGTTTGTAATACTTTGTTATTTCCACATAGTTAAATATATGAAATAGTTTATGGTTGAATGCATGATTATTTGGCCGCACATATTTTCATATTTACTTCTGTAAATGTCTTTTACAATTACTGATAAGTGAAATATCAAAGAACCCATAAAAATCTCACCGTGTGAAAGTTCCAGGTTTTACGGCACATTGGTCAACTCAAGTCTTCCTACATATTTGGGCATATGTTTTTATAATTTCTTTGGATTTGTTAATGTGTCCATTTTAACTTTATCTTACTCACAGGTGAAAAGCATTTGTAATTTCTTAAGTCTTTAGACTAAGAAACATACTCTGTAAGTTTTGACCAAAGTGAGCCGACTAGAGTGGTCAGTTGTGTAAGCCGACTAGAGTGGTCGGTTGTGTGAGCCGAGTTGAGTGGTTGGTTGAGTCAGCCGACTGAGGTGAGATGACTTAGTCGAAGGAAAGTAGTGAGATGACTTGGTCAAAGACAAGTAGTGAGCCGACTTGGTCGAAGAGAAGAAGTCAGCCGACTTGGTCGAAGTAACAAGTGGTCGAGGTAAAAATAAGTCGGTAGAACCGATAAGTAAGTCAAAGTAAATTTAGTCGAGTGAAGACCGACTAAAACTTATAAAATTGTCTAGTCAGACATAGACAAGTTTCACCCGACAGGTGAAAAAGGAAAATTTGTCAGCGTGAAAAGTGAAAATTAAAGTTTAATATCGACTGAGCCCTAAACTCAAGTTTAGTCGGCTTGGTTTTGGCTAACAGCGTGCAGGAGATTCTTCTTGTCATTAGAGGACATATTCCTCTTCTTGAGTTGAAGCAAACCAACATTGATGGATTTCGTATAATCCTCGGAGGTTGAGTCCTATCATTTCTCTTTAAAGAATATGTTTCCCTTCTTCCTCAACTCCTATGCACCAACTTGTAGCAGACTCTTTGTACATTTATCCTTCTCAGTCACGTGCATCTTGATGTTCGTATGGTTTTCGATAAGGATGGTGAAGGATATCATCTTTGGCTTGCCTGAAATGGGATCCATGATGGTCAACTTGGATCCCATGGGGTAAAGACTCTTAATGTTCGTATGCGAATCAACCACATTGTAGATTTCCAAGAGGCTAATGACAAGGCCAGTATTGTCCTCAAGCATAGTCATGATACAACCCATACTGAAGGCCTCAGCCTAGAGAGTACTAGAGAGCACCTAGCCTCACTGTACTTGCTTAACCTACAATTGGGTTAAGGAAATGGGGTTCAATATTTCTAGCAGAACCAAAGAAGATGTGTCGCTACTGGCAATGTTGTCAATGGTGTCTGTGAAGGGTGTTTGAAAAATGTGTGCCAATATGTTATCCAATTGATGATGGTGTAATTCATGGATTCAGAGAAGGGATTTCTTGTTGAATATCTTAGAAGCGTCTACTGCAGATGATGGTGGAAGCGAGGCCATTAAGAGATGCAATTTCTCCGTGCTTCCTTTTTCTTTTCTTGTTCTTCCTAGGCATATTCTTTTGCGCTTAATACTAGAAACAACTATATTAATAGGATTAATATGTTCATAATACTTTTAAAGGAATATATTTGACATATTGATAATGTTTCTTTCTTAAAAAAATGTTTTTGTTTTTTATTAATATGTTAACTTCTTGTTTATTGGTGTTAACTAATTGTTCTCATGATGTTACCTACTAAATGGAAAGTTTATTGGGAAATGCATGGTTTCACTGCAATGAAGTTCGACTTATGGTAAGATATGGAGTCTTTGAAGTACAACTACACATTCATCTAATATTTTTTTATTACCGCATTCATTTAAATTTGATTTAATTGTTGTATCATGATTGCAGATAACCAATAGTTATCTAATAGTTAATATAAGGAGTTAGCTTTCCACCCGACCATTTGCACCAATCGGATGACCAGGAATGCGTGATGTGAAAGCTCACACAAGCCAGGTTGTCCGATTGGTGCAAATCATCGGGTGGAAAGGTAACTTCGTTAATATAATAGTTATATAATATAACTACGACTAGAGTTGAAGTCAAGCTAATAGTTGTAGAATCATTCAAGTTAGGGTAATAGTTGTATCTAATAGTGAAGCTAATAGTTATCTAATATAATTGTGATTAGAGTTGAAGTTAAAGTTAATAGTTGTATCTATTAGTTAGTTCAAAAGTTAATATATCAACAATTACACTTCAAGTAAATGTCATTATTGGAGTTGAAGTTAAGCTAATAGTTTTATCATAAATGGAGTTGGAATATTACATGACTGCACATTAGCTAGACTCCTATATTCTAAATGTACTTCAACTAAGCATTAAGCGATTAGAGTTGAAGTTAAGCTAATAGTTGTAGAAGCATTGAAGTTAAGGTAATAGTTGTATCTAATCACTAGTACAAAATGAGAAATTAATGACTAAAAAAATTACTAAAATCTAGCTATAAACGACTATTTTTGAGTCGTGGACTAATAGTATCTAATTTTCACTATCTTATAGCTTGAATAACTTAGTCGTATTTCACTTAGTCATTAATAGCTTGACTTATTAGTCATTTATTTAGTCATTAATAGTCAATGATTTAGTCATTGATTTAGTCATTGATAGTCAATGATTTAGTCATTGATTTAGTCACTGATTGTAGCAATTAATGATAAAATATACGACTAAATAAACTACTAGATGATAACATATTAATGACCAAGCTAAATACGACTAAACGTTAGTCGTGCTATAAGATACGAGAAATTAGCTACTAATAGTCGTATATATGTGAATTTAGTCATTTTCGTAGTCACAAATTTATGATAGGGAATGGAGGAGTCAAACTGCCAACCTCCTGCCTATAATTAGGCAGGTGCTCTAACATTGAGCTAGCAGCCTTTAAGGAGTTGTTATTGCTTGATAATGATGATATTCAAACAAAGTTTGCATCATTCAAGCATACAAGCACTTACAAGTTGTTATTGCTTGATAATGATGATATTTAAACTTCCAAGTTGTCCCCATTTAATGTATTTCAACCAAAATCCAACATATACAAAAATTATATAAGAATACTCACAGTAAATATTGGCATGCTTTTGTTATTTGAGTGCCACTCTAAGTAATATTTCTTAAAATCAAATGATAGTAACAGAACTATTTTCAAATCCAACATATATAACAAAAAATGTAGAAGAAATACTTCAAAGAAGTCAAGGGGAAGATATTGGAATTCTTGTGCTATTTCAGTGCCACTATAAGCAAGATTTCTTGCAATGACCAGATATGAATAAGATTGATTTCATCTCACAACCAAAAACATTTTCATAAGATCATAACCATAAATGTTATGAATTTTTTGTGGGGATTGATTTTCCCATATAAAGGGATTTCTATCAGAATGATCTATAGGAAGAAAGGTAAGTACATCCAAAGCCAAGAGATTCCATGCCCAAAAATGTCTTGAATTAACCCCACAACCATTTCCCACCCAAAGTTATGCTGGCAAAGGAAATGCACCATTCACAAGGAAAACACAGGATTGTATTTTATGCCTAAAACATTTTGCAATAATGTGCTCATTTGTTGAAGCATTTATTCAAACACTTTGACTGGTTGCATGGGAGGCTACATTCTTAATCAATACAGGAAAAGTTTCTTCCTCTGTGAGATTGTTTGCTTGCTGGGTTGTATTGTAGGCATTATGCGCTACGATTTCTCCCCATGAAATCAATTTCTTAATGGTTTACTTGCATAAATTATGGCAATGTTTTTACCCCATGAAAATATCTTTCTCGTACAAGAAAACACATGTTCATTAATTCCCAAGAACAAAACTTATGAATGAATTTCTTTGAGCAAGAAAATACATGAACTAGGGATATTCCTGGCCTAATATGAACCCAAAATTTGTTATGAAACAATTTTCCAAAGTAATGCAACAACAATTATCATATTCTTTTGTACAAATCAAATCAAATTTCAAAGTGATACAACAAACACTTAATATGTTCCATTACCAATTGGTTTACTAATGCGAAGCTAAAATCAATTATCTCATATTTTACTAATTAAAATGCTAATATAAGGTAGAAAATTTCCAATTCTTCTACAAAACCAAAATGCTAATTGAAGCTAAGAACAATTACCTTATTCCTCTTCAAAATCAAAATGCCCAAATGGAATCAACAACTAGTTCAAGGGACCTGACATTGTATAACAATTCAAATAGGTTTTACCAAACATTCAATAATTCATTGAATACTTACAATATAGGTGCCAAATGAAATGATCAAATTTATTCTTAAACAAAAATATCAGAACAATTAGTAAACAGAGTTGTACAAAGGCTTGATCACACCATTTCCAACAGATCATTTTTTATTCAAGCATACTGCTGGATAACATTCCATGCATATCCCTTGATTTGGGATTAGCCCATGTAGAAAATAAACAAACAACACAGCTAATCTATACTTTGTCTATGTAATTCAAACAAGGTTGGGCATAATGATAACCATATCAAATTAAATTGATAGCAACAAAATATTCTAGGACAAGGAATACACTTATCTAAATTGATGTTACAGGGAGATACTTTCAACAGTCTTCCATCTACTTCATATTGCACATATGGTAGGATAGGTTGGAAATGGCTCATGTTCAATTGACAAACACAGTTGAGAGGATGAAGCATTGGACAGATTGTGACTGTTGGGAGGTAAAATTCTAAGTGGGTGAGAAGGTCTTACTTAAGTTGGGGAGGAACACTTTAGTGGCATGACATGTACTTTGTTGCGACATTTCAAGGGGCCATTTAAGGTACTTGATAATATCGGTAATGTCACTTTATGATTGGAGTTACCAGAGCACATGAGAAACATCATCTATTTTTCCACTTTATTCAATTGAATCCATGTAGAGTAAAACTAAGGTGATCCTGAGAGTGTTGCACTAACCCATGCTCCTGTGATGATTGTAGACAGGGTAGAGTTGGAGGTGGATAAGATACTTGCACACAAGGAAACTGAATTTGGAAAAAATGACGGTAGGAGTACTTTGTAAGAAAGAAGGACAGACCTAAAGCGGAAAACAGTTGGGAAAGGAAGGATGCATTGTAGCAGTATGAGCACAAAATATGAGAGTTTGATAAATAGAGGCTTCGGGAGCTTTAACAAGTCCTAGCTGGTGAACGTTGTTGGGGAAACAACAAGTCTGGTGGGGTGGGATGTTTGTATGTTTATTGTATCAGTGTGAAACATTCAATAATGTTTGTAATTTTATCTTTGGACAACCTATCTTAGATATAGACACAACTAGACTAACACTAAGAATTATCAGAACCAAGGGCACTCCAGAACTGCACCACAAGAAAAAGTAATAAAGACAGGAAAAAAAATCAACACAACGAAGGTAAGATTTGAGAACAAACAAATGTTGTATGTTGGTTTTGCTGTATTTGGACACATAGGTACTATAAGAAACATCAATTAGAAAATAACCAATTAGCTAATTTCAATTATTATCCCTTAACTATTTTACAAGGAAAGTTGAAAAGAATGGGACAAACCTATTCTCCCATAATTTAGCCTCCCTGCTAACACAAACTTCCTCAATATTCTTGATGGAATTAAAAGTATTTTGAACATTTCTATCATATCTCTTAGGCATGTTTCTTCTTCTCTCAAACTCAAACGTTTTGTCATGTTTGTTTCAAAGCAACAGTATTAACTGGAAATTTTGCATGTCTAATAATGTCATCAAATTAACTCCATCCGCATCCAAAAATGGCCTTAAACATTTGGTATGGTACAAAAAATGAAGTGGTTTTCCTTGCATTATTCAAAACTGTTAAAAAAAATTACCATTGTTGCAAAAATTGACTAATCTCGAAGTTTGTTCTAGAAACTATCTAAGTGCAAAGAGATAGACCCAAATAAGTAATCATCTGTATTGCAAGTTTGCATGAAAATTGTGGCACAAAATGGGAAAACATGGGCAAACATGTCAACATGTGTCATGGGCATACAAAAGATACCTTAGTAAGTTCTTTTCCATGTAGATTTCTATATGCTTTAGTCCACTTCACCTTTCAAGGGTTACATTTCATTTTAAAATTATTATGACATTTGGAACGGAAAAACCAGAATACCTAAAAATGAGAAAAAAGAAGTTAAGAGATAGCACTATCATTTTAGTAGGCTAGGAAGAAACTGAAAAAATTGCAAGATATGGCCTTTTTGGACAGCTCAAATTCAATGTAAAATGTTATATAATTGAAAGATATACTAATTCTACAGAGAAATAGTTAAACATTTATCATCAACTTCAAGAATTGTTGCATTGTCCTATGAATCATGATACAATCATATGTATCAAATTATGAAACTGATAAACACTTGAAGGTGTTTCATTCCAGTTATATTTGTTGGAGTTATTAACATTTGAATAATAATACTAGGATTTTGTTGATGCATTGCTTCGACCCCAACCAAAATTTTTATTTTTGGGGGCCACTGCTATCAGCAACCCAATCAAAGTGCATAGAATTCCACACCCTCCAAAGATGAAGACATAGATTCCAGGTCAGACAAGGAAATTTGGTCCCCTCAATAGCCTATTGACAATCATAACTCCTCATTTTTGGTTTTGCAATTTTTTGTTCTAAAACCTTTTGTAAGAAAAAATAGCTTTGGTTTTTTCTCATAGAATCTTATCTATGGAAAATTCCAATCTGCAATCACCTTCTTTCTAACAACTACCAAAACCATGAAAAGTGGGTCAAGAACTCCCCAGATATTTTTATAAGACCACAACACTTGGGCCAGAATCACTACAATGCCTTATTTCTGCCAAAATAAAGGATAGGCTATCTTAGCCTACATCTGCAAAAATATGAAAATATATTTTTATATTTAATATCCAAATTTGAGTTTTGTTTTATAAATGTCTTTTTTAAACCAAAATCATAGAACTGAATTAGCAAAGCTAAGTATGTTTATGATGAGGTCAAGAATTCTCCAAAAGAGAAATGTCGAAGGCAAATAGGGTTATTAACTTATTGTAGATTGACAAAACTAGTCCATGGGGTTTCTATAATAGTGCTACTCAAGGAAACCCAGTGAGATGTGGTGTTGGGTGTGTTCTTTTTACCTCAGATGCTATCACTTTCCCTTTCAAACTTGGTCTAGGAATGCACTCAATCAACTGGGTAGAGATGAAAGCTCTAGATCCTCTACTTAGAATTTCTTTGAGAAGGGATTGGAAGGTCTCCAGGTCTCTAGGTCTTTGGGGATTCTAAGCTAAAGATTGATTGGGAAAAAGGAAAATCAGAAATGCATAACTTATTCCTACAAACAGTTCTTGATCAGATCAATCTACTGATGGGTAGATTCTATATTTTACCTTTCATCCATGTTTACAGGGAATACAACATGCAAGCAGACATGCTTTCAAATAAAAAATTGAAGTTGCTTAAGAAGTCTTGGTGTTGGTGGAAGATGGAGATGATCGAAATCATCATCAAGGGTCAAGATCTAGGCTCTCACAAAGAGGTGCATTAAAGGTCTTAGAAAATAAATTCTGCACCCAACCAAAATCTAATGTTCTAGTTCTTCCATCAGTATTATTCTTCTCTTGCTTGCACCTTGGGAAAGTATCTCCCAATTTTGGACAGAATATTTTGTATTTACAAGAATTATCTTCTATTTTTTAAAATTTCCCCATTCTAGATTTAGTCATGGACAATAATTTCCAGGTCAACAAACTTTCAAGGCCATAATTTCATAATTGTATATTTCCCATTTCCAATTTTCCTCCATCCTTTTAGCCCCTTCAATAACAAATCTTAGAATCATCTCTTTTTATTTGAGTATAAATAGAAATAGTTTCTCCTTTTAGTATTGTTAAGGAAGTTATAGGTGAGTAGAGAGTAATATTTACTTGCCTGCTAGATTCTTTGACCAAATATATAATTCAATCCCCCTCAGGATTTGTATTTGGGGTGATAAATACTCTTTTATTTTGCACAATAAGGTAGAGATCATTAAATTATCTATGTAATATTGAAAGGAAGGAATTAAAAACATGCATACATATTATCAATATAGGAAAGTAAAAAGCTAATGCACTATAGCAAAATATAATTTGTATACTGAAAATTATTTAAAAAGGATTAGAAGAATTTAGTTGATACCCATCTATCTTAACTCTTAGATATTCTTACAATTATTTTCCTAATCCAAAATAAATTTCTCATAACCACCACACCTACAGGTGACAGAGAAATGAGATATTGTAATGGAGTCCATAGATAAAAGAAACTGCACTAATAGATTTTGACAAACCTTCAGAAGTCCCTGTTCTAATATGAAACCCATGATCATTGGCACAACAATAAATACACCAATTTGGAACAAAAATTGTGTATTGAGAGATGCTCTAGGGCTGTGCTATCCAAGGGACGGGCCTTTTTGGTGATTGCAATATCCAAACCAGACATGGCTTGACAAAAGCATTTAATTGAAATTCAATAATACAACTTAAGATATAAAACTTGTAGCAAGTTGAACACGAAGCCATAATATTTTTTCTAACTGGACTGCATAAATCACGAACTCAAGAATGTACTGATTACATGTTCATCATCACAAACTATGTTTAACAATAAAGTCCAATTTATACATTTCTCTGCTGCATTCTTTGGAAAATTGAATAGATTTGTTCTGATCATCCTAGTTAAGAACATTATCAAAACTCACAAGTTTCCCATCATTATAAATATAAGTTATTTTGATAATTCACCACCGAAGGATACTTACTAGATATGCTTTACCATAAAGAAAAACGTAAACCATCAAGAATGTCAATTGCATCAGAAATTAATATGTAAGAATTAGAAGTCCTTGTTCATAGACCTTCCTCATGAAACCATAAACACTTGCAAAAGTAAAGCATTACAGAAAATAACTAATTACTAACCATTGTACAAACATAAAAGCCAACAGTAGTGAAGTAGAAGGACAACATTCTAAAAAATTCAAGGAGTTCTCCAAGTCTATACATATCTCTGCTGAGAACCTATTCTCCATTGCCACTTGCTACTTTACCCTCAAACAAAGCAATCTGGTTTAGTCCAACATCTCGTCCCTTTCCAACTTGTTGCAATGTCAAATTTATAGGTTCATTCTTAACAAAGGAAAATGTGCATAAATGGAAAGGAAAACAATAAAATATTACAGATAAACAACTACCTGAATGTATTCATGATGAATGATGTTTCCCTATCGTAAAGTGGAATTGAACCCTGCATATTGCATGATGTGTCAGTAACACATATTTAATAGACATATTTTTGCTAGACTTCCTATTTTGCATGTATGCATTTTCTTGCAAACTTCGATACAACATTTTTCTAGCACCAGTGTATTTCCTTGAATACTTGGCAAAAGATGTCTTGCGGTAATGGTATTCTCACATAAAATGAATACCAATTTGTTGTAATTAGTTACAATAACTGAGATTATCATTCAAGAAATTAATTCATTTTTGTGAAGAAACCTGGTATAGTCTAGTGATTTTAAAATCTAGAAGGTTTATGATGATAATCAACTGCTCACTGGTTCAAGTAATACGGTCTACTCACTAGTCGCTACAACAAACTATATGCCATATTACTGAGATGTGAAAATATTAAGAAATAGGCAATCATAATTCTGCGTATTTTCAACCACAACTCTCACAAACTTGAAATAACTAAGACAAAGACAAAGTGAGATATCCAGTGCATCCACAACAACAAATTTTTACAAAAAAATAAACAACAACAAGGGATTCACAATCACAGTTCCAGCAGCAACAAGGCATCTACATAGTATTGTTCTATCATGTCCCCTCTCGTCTACCAGCGAGGGAATGCGACCATGCTGCTAGCGATCCGGGAAAACTAAGCCCCATGAAAATAAATATAAAAATGCATTGAACTTAAACATACACATATGCATAAATTATTAATATACAACAGAAGAAAAATACATTCATTCACAACATTTAACATGTTCATATTAATCAATAAGCACATACAGTTGTAGAGATAAAATAGACAAGAGATACTTATCTTAGAAGAAGCTTGTCCCACAACCAGCTACGTCGCTGCAACGTTCCACCCAACCATAGGCCAGTGTGCTCATCAATCTCTCAACAACACTTCCACACCCGAGCTGGGCATGATTCCCACAAGGAATAAGGGAACACTGGTAGACTCACACATAGCCAAGGATATAACAAGAACTCAGCCAAGCCAACATCGTTGGGTTTATCAAGCTACAAAGGAGATGGAAAGGATGACTAATAAGACAGTGAGATCAACCATAGAGCTATGGACACCTGCACCAGATCTATCCTGGACTCTAAAACATCTACACACCCAACACAAGGAGCATCCCCTTCTCTACTACATGGTCCCTCAGGCTATGCCTTCCCTTCAAGTGCTATTCAGGGTGTGCAAAGAAGAAACCCAGGCCCCCTAGATCTGTCTGTGAGGTTCCTTTTCACACTAGTTTTATCAAGCTAGTTCATACCCCATTTCCACTCTCAAACCGGTTCAGAGACCAAACAAAGATGTACACACAACAATTGCAGCTCTGGGATTGAAGGAAAACATGACAGAGGCCAAAATCAGGAATGGCAATTGAGTAAAATAGCTCAACCTGTGCAATTCAATTTCTAGAGTCATTTATGGCCCCAACGTGGCCAAAACAGACTCAACAACACCCAAAATTTGTGGGTCTCTTCTCCCACTCATTGTGCAACCCAAATTTTTTTTCCTAGCTGGGTAATGAGGAAAACAACCACAAAAACACCCAGCAGAGATCCCATCCACTGATTGTTAGTGAAACAACTTCCCAGCCATGGCGAAAAGACACAGGAAACTGCAAAAACATGGATGAGAGTTCCTGGGAGCTCCAAAAACGGGAAGACAAAAACATGGATGCATGAAGGAATGGAAAGCATTTTTGGGCAATAACTTGTCCCATAAGTCAAAAATCGTTTTCCCAAAAATGGGTGTTTCCCAAAATTTGAATTTGGAGTGCCATACCTTGCCCATCCCATGCAAGAACTAACTCAACCAATTTCTGGCATAATTAAATGATTGGGCATAAGAGACAAAATGGGTAGTTGACAATTTGATGGGTTCTCCCTTTGACATTTGGCTTTTCCCCATTGGCCCAAAGGTTTGAATACCCACCCCCCCCTTATCCTTAGGAAATCATGCCCCCATCTCATTATTTGTTGCATTTACATAGCGGTTGTGGGTTTTTAATTAGATTGCATATTTACATGATGTCCAAAATTATAATATGTCGGCTAGCACAAAATACCATTGGCAACGATTTTTAATCGCCGAAACATAAAATGCTAAATCGATGATGGGGATTTTTCCTTTAGCTCCACACCGTGATTAATTACAATATATACATCATATACATTTAATGCAAACAGGGTCAAAACCAGGGTATTACATGTTCTAGATAGAGCTTTGAGTTTTCACAGCAGTCAGCAATTTCTCATCCTTCAAATCATTTCTGGAAGTAGAACCAATTTCCATACTTCATTATTTTTCTTTTGTAAGGGTTTTCTCCATTAGGGCTTGAAGTTGTTTTTTTTTTAAATAATACTATATAAAATAATTTTAAAAATTGGTGTGTTTTTCCTACATTTTTTGCAAAACAATTTACCATAATGCCCTAAACCCTAACAGAATTTTTCCAAAAAAGCACACGACTAGAAAAATGCCATGGGAGAGATTTGAAATTTTGCATGGAATTATTGTGAGAAATACCTAGGTTCTACAAACAAAGTAAAATATAACTATTGACATCTAGAAATGGGGGCATAAATAGATTTAATACAACATTGCTGGAATTATTAGGCATGAAGTTGCTCTTTGAGAAAAAATAAAACAAGATGTTAGACACCAGGAAAACTTGGTTTGGTCATAAATGCCTTCAATGTGGATAAATCCAAGAATGTAAAAATAAATGCTGAAATTTCATCATTAGGGCAAGCATCTTCTAATACACTAGTTGTCACCCCCCTCTGTATAATCTCAAATTTCAAACAGTCCTCAAAGAAGAAGTGATGGTCACCCAAGCCCCATGTTGTAGCCTCCTATTCCTACAAATCTTAACATCAGGGGCAGTAATATTAGTGACTACTAACAACCCATTTTTATCAAAGCATGGGATCAATGACTTTCTTGCAGATAATTATTGTAGAACTGTGTTAGGGACATGAAAATTACAAAGATACGATAAGAGAAAGCTCATGAACTCGAAAAGGATACAACATTGAATCAACAAACAAAAGAATTTTTCATGTATTGACTCTTATATTGAAACAACAATAGAGACATAAGTTTTCATGTATTGACTTTTATATTGAAATAACAATAAAAGTGGCCCTTGCTAGANAGTTTTCATGTATTGACTCTTATATTGAAACAACAATAGAGACATAAGTTTTCATGTATTGACTTTTATATTGAAATAACAATAAAAGTGGCCCTTGCTAGATCAAAACTGGTCAAGAACACATAAAACAAGCATCAAGTTATTAAGGATGATTCATAATGCAAATGATTCCATCCAATTTAAGATAGAATCATTTCCATAAGAGCACAGTCTACTTGAGTACAACAATATTAGCTCCATTGGAGTGGTTTTCATAGTGGGTTTTGGAGACTCAATCAACAACATTTGATAATGAAGACCAATCTAGGATGAACTTTGACCCACTACACATGGAGAGGATCTTAGTATTCATGTTGGAAATTCGGTCACATATGAATCTATTTAGAATCTCAGTTCAAAGTTAGTTAATCATGAGGAGGATGTGGGTGATGCAGATTCATATGAGTCTAACCTATGATTAGAATATTACACTCTAGTTATTAGTAAATCAATAATTACATGACTTGTATGCTTATGTTTGGACTTGGGACTATGGAGGTCGTGTATAACCTCTTTTTTGATGTGTTTTGGTTCATATATATATAGA
>LPNX010933300.1:7176-24890 GCA_001517045.1 Pseudotsuga menziesii
TTTATTTATCACATACAATAAATTTTATCCACGTCTTTAGAGATAACAAGTATCTACTACACGGTCCTTGAAATTTTTTTCGCTCTACCTCATTGTATGAGGTTATAATACAAACATCAAACTCAGTGATGTATCCTTCTAAGATACTATCTACACAAAAATCCACAACCCTTGAAACAAGTTTGTCTACTCTTTTTAGTGTTAGAATAGTAATCCATATTTATTACCTTGGTTTATAACCTTTTTCAATTTCATTTGCTTCTTAGCATTAAATTGCTATTGTTTAGACTTAGGGAATTTGGTCTAGGAGGTTAACTGGTTATTTTTAGGCCTTTAACACATGCACTAATGCTATAGTTGGTCAAACCAACACATGTGTGCCCTAATTTAATTCCTTTTAGTTATACATCCTTGATTTGGCTTATATAGGTTTGACTAGGGGGCACTTATGTGTATTTTTGTCCATTTTGGCACTCCTAGGAGCATTTATTGTCACCTAGAGCATCCAACACACCTATAATTTCTCACACACACATGCTTTAGATTAATTATTTCCCCATTACACTTCATCCACGTCCACACCATGATTCATGACCATTTGGGCTGAGTCGGAGCTTGTTTGGTCCACCTAGGGGGGATTGAGGCCAATTTTTTCCATGTCACATGTACACTCATATTTGTCTTCCTAAGCCTCACAAATTGATCCATATGTAATATATACATGTTATTAACACATTCATATGTTAGATAATTCAATAATATAACCATTTTGTTCACATGGGTATGAAAATTTGTTCCTCATTCAATCTTTTTTATGGTTTTTACAAGTAATTCGAATTGTGAGAGCCTCTTGCACTCCTATATCATGTTATTGTAAATCAAATTCTCACATGGTATCAGAACTAATTGGATTTTTTAACACCGTTATTTAGCAGAGGAGCAAGAGAACCATGATGAAGAAGAAATGATAGTGCTTGTCGATACTTTGGTTAAAATTTTATAATATGAAAGTATGGTAAAAGCCAAAAATGATGATTTGTCAAAAGATATGATGGTTTGGGACTGAAAAAGAGAATATCAATGGCCTATATTATGTCCTCTCTTCAAAATATGCGAGGAGAATAAAGCGCAAGCGGGCGGTTAATGTGATATATGGATCAACGATCGTTGATCCATCCAGATGAGATCCACGGTCTATATAAGCTCCGATTTGTAAAATTGCATGATAGATAAAACCATGATGCTCCATGGAATTGGAAACATGCCACATGATCTAATGATGGAGAAATAAAGGTAGATCTCATCGACGGTTGTGGACGACTCCGGAGTGGAAACCTGCACGATGGATACGATCAAGGCACCCAACGAAATGAGGTACGTGGCATTTGATCCAAGGGTTGAGAATTAAAGGTGAAATAGATCAATGGTCATGAATGGATACGGAGTGTGAAGGTGCACGGCAGATAAAGGTGAAGGGTGGTTGCGGAATATAAACCGTTGTCCACGTGGCTTATCGTGGTGGACTCCGGAGGCGAAAGTAGTTTAGGGGAAACCGCCAAAGGAATGCTCCGGAGTGGGGTCCTATAAAAAGGAATTTTACTTGTCCCGTGGTTATTTTATTGGTGCTGGAAGGGTGAAAAATACTTGAGGATTTGTTAACCTTCGACTGTCACTTTCGAGCACACGCCGCTACAGTTAAACAGGTAACGCTTAAACACCCATAATTCGTTGGTCTGAATTGCCATTGTCAACTATATTATGGACCATGGGAAGGAATTGCGAGGTTCTTGCAGTATTGTAGATGACAGGGAATATTACTTGGTTGATAGAGACAGAGGGGTGTGTGACCCCTTCCTGTCTATAGGAAGCGTATCAGTCAGTAAGGAAAGGTTATGGCACTATAATTCAAAAGGGAATGATGTATTGAATGTTTGTAAATCCTTTTTGTATTATTTTGCCCTCGAACAAACCCTGCATTTTCCAGAATTTGCAGAATGGTGTGCTGTCAATTACTCCCCTTCTCAGACAATCATCGTAAGTCAATCTACATCCCAAATACTTTGTAAAATTAATGCAAAAGTCATCCACGATAACCTCAATTTTCCTGCCAGTTATCCTGACAGTCGCGAACCTGTGGATGAGTCGATTCTTGCTGAATTGTATAAGAGCTATGAAAATAAATTCCGTTGCCAATTCCTGTCTAATATTTTGAAAGAAGGTCAATATTTAGATGGTCTTTTCTTGCCTTACCCTGTGCATATTTTCAAAAATGAAGCTCAATTAGTGGTATCTCTGGTCTGTCAAATATTGGGTCTCGATGATGATTGTCGCGTAAGCGAAGTCAACCTTGGTTTTTTATTGAAAATAAGTTCTTTAGGTTCTGAATCCCAGTCGGTTCCTGTGTTCAGTCTAGATGAGTACTTAGCAGAAGTAATTCATCTTCAGCTAAGTGAATTCCCAAAAGTGAGGTTCTTTAAATTTCAGACTTACTTGTTGAACATGATGTTATGTTCTAATGTCACTAAACTACAGTTTTTGAGTACTCTCTTCTCTTCTGATTTGCCCAAGAAAATCAACATGTTTGAATTTTCCAATTCAATCATGTCGGAAATGTATAAAATTTTGTTTGATGAAGAATTGCCCCACGTGTTGGAGGAGATGAAGTGTTTGATGCAGTCCTCACCCGAGGACCGAGTTGGAGATTGGTTCCTGCACAAAGATTCCACTGTTTTAAGGGTATATGGATTTACCGGGAAGCCTTATAAGCTACCTGCTTTCCTAACCCTGAGGATTTTTTCTTTAGAATTCATGAGGCAAAGGTTGCAGTCTAAGGAAGAGCATTTTGGATCTTTTAAAAAAACTTCAAATATTAAATTCCCCCTCAAGGTTGGCTCTTTCATTTTTAAAAATAAAGGTGCCTTAGTGTTTATCGAAAAATTATTGGCAGGCATGGAATTCCAAAAGGAGCCGAGGATAAATTATGATCCCCACCATGTAATATCCCTAAGGAAATAAGCCAACAAGAACAAACCGTTTGATCACCAGTCTATTGAATGTTTGGCTGAAACAGCCAATCTGTTGCAGTTCATGGAGACTCCTAGGTATGACGAAGATACACGTTCTGTACCAGTTATAGTACCCCAAATAATAGACAGTACTAGTATTTTAATTAAAATAAGTCTTTCTGAGATCAAAATCATGGAATTAGATGAAGACAGATCACATAAAAGAGCTAAATTGATTCAAGAGGGTGGAATTTCAAGTGACGAAATTTCTGATGATTTCAAGAGAGTTGCTCTAGTCCCAACGAAAGCTGTACAAATAAATCAGTTTTCATTTAAAAGTGTAGATGGTTCAGAGTCAAGCCCAACCTTCAAGTCAAAAGAGGAGCTCAAGGCTAGTTATATGGAGAAAAGAAAACAGTCTCTGGAAGAGACAATAAATTTGCTCCCGCGAGTAAGAAATTTAAACTATCCGAAAACTTCTTTGATCTCGGCCAGGGATGCTGAAAGAAATACATTCAAGTTGGCCATGGTGAATGACGAAAGGTGTCAGAGATGGAAATATGATTGGATAAAATCAATGTAGCAGATAAGATACAGCTTCACAAGCAAACGAGTGACATCATCTATTCAAACCTGTTACAAGCTATGGTAAGAATAAATAAATTACAAATTTTGGTAGATAAATTAGAAATTCAATTGAAGCATGAAAGAGTTGAGAATAATGCCAATGCCATTCATATTAAGAAACTACAAGCAGATATTGTCAGTTCAGGAAATGAGAAAGATAACACTCAGGCAGTCAAAAGAATGCTGGAGGAAAAGGACAATGCGCTCCAAGTTTTAAAGAAAAAATTGAAGATCCCAGGCACTGAGCATGTTCAGTCCTCTGAGTTATTGGCTCTGCAAGAATATAAAGACAAGATCCATAAAGACATGATGGAATACAAAGGGAGAGTCATTGAATTACAAGAACAAAAATCGAGGTGGGAAAATGAACGGGGTGAACTAATCTCTCAGATCTCCTTGCTGAAAAAAGATCAAAATGATGAAAAGGAGATCAGGGAGGATTTAATGAATCAGACTCCCACTGATGAAGAGATGTCCATTGTGAATATTGATAAGCCATTGAATGATTTTTCTACTGGCGATTTGTTGGTTCCTGTGTCCCAGGTGAGCTTAAAAGATGAGGAAATAAATGAGTTAAATGTAGAAAATGAAAAGATAAAATCTGAGTTAGCTAAAATGGGTGAAAGTAAAAACAAAATATTACAAGATAGGAATCAGCTACAGAAGAAATTCAATGAACTTAAAGAGAAAAGCTTTAGGAAAGGCCCTCTTCAGGGGGCAAAACATATCATTTGGGACACCTTGTCTGTGGAGATTACAAAATTTAGGCACTATCTAAACTTTATTGATGATCAGAGTATTTTGATCAATTTGGCCCACCAAATATTAAAGTTAGTGAATGAACATATGGAGAGAAGACCTCTTACTATAGCCCAGAAAACGTTGAATTTTTTAAATTCACTGACATACCAGAAATTACATGACATGGGAATAAAGGACAGGATATCAATAGTACTATGGGAAAAGAAGTTCATTCACAAGCATCATTTAATGAAGATGGTCCAAGACAGAGTTGATGAAATGGTTTTACAAGTTAATAACTTCAAGCAGGTTTTTAAAGAGTTATTTGAGGATGGCCTGCCTTCCTTT
Source organism: Pseudotsuga menziesii (assembly GCA_001517045.1). NCBI lineage: Eukaryota > Viridiplantae > Streptophyta > Pinopsida > Pinales > Pinaceae > Pseudotsuga > Pseudotsuga menziesii. The sequence continues at coordinate 11,898 of LPNX010933300.1, forward strand.
TGGGACGAGGAGGGGAGGATGTTTTCTCAGGAGCACTATCACAGCTTGTTAGTTCAGAGCCGCATGGACCATTCCAAATTTGATGATTTGGAAAAAGGCCTAACAGGAAAAGCTATTGTGGACAAATTGATAGAGGATTTTGAAGTTTTACAAAAGTTCCTGATTTTCAGGAAAGGACTACCCAAGGTATAATACGAGGCTTACATGCAGCTTGAAGTGGCAATTCGAGAGATGATGGAATGTGACACCCCAAGCATGGAGCAGTGAAAAGTCGTGGAAAGGTTCGGGAAGACAAAATACATCGTGCATTCATGAGAACAGTTGTCACCCGCTAAGGAGCTACCAGGATGGGCCTTTTACCAAGTTGATTTAATTAAATGATCAGTTAGGATTGAAGCTGTAGTTTATTCCTAGAAATTAGGAATTTAGTTACAAGACTTTAAATTAAGACGGTCATTCAGTTATGAATATTCTTGGAAGATAGAATTATTTTATGTATATATTTGCATCTATTTTATGAGATGGGGGTTGGAACCCATCCTGTTGTTGAATGTTTTGAAATACATATACATTTTTGAGCAAGAAATTGAATGCGAAGAAATTATCAGAGATTCATGCGCCATTTGTATTACAATATGTGCTTCTTTCTTTGTGATTGTGTTTTCCTGTGTTCATTCCATTCTATTTGCCTCATTTTTGGAACCAAGTGTTAAATGATTGGAATTCATATTTATTATGCTCTGGTCATTGTTTCAAATATTTTATAAACGTTTCTGCTAAAGTCAATATTGAATTCATATCTTGATGCTCTGTATTGATGGACTATGCTCTACTTCTTCTGCTCCAAATGGATTAAATGAATGACTGTAATTGAGTGGTTACCTTGCCTTTGATGAGCTCTTGTGCATACGATTTTATGTTATCTTATCTATATGTGACTCCATGCACAATGGTTATGTGTATTGTTTCAACCACCGTTATAATCTTTGAGTCTTGATACATATATCTGGCCTTGTTAAATCTGTATCTGAGAGATCCCTCTCTAGAAAGAAAAGTCAGTTTCTTTCTAAAAGTGGTTTTTGCTGTTACCTTGGAATTTACCTTTCACAACCTTGGGTACGTTCTGAGTGCTAACAAACTGGCGCCGTTGCCAGGGAGCGAAAGTGCATATCTGCCCTGGGAGAACGACAAAGTTTAAAGAAAGATTTCTGTGGGAAAACAGGAATTTTATCAAGAAGAAAAGGTTGTATATTTTCCCTGGTGACTCCATTGTGAAATCTTTTTCAGAACTTAAAGAGTCATTCTGGCTTCGAGAAGACACACGTGAGGTAAATCTCATACTGAAATCTTGAAAAGTTTTGAAGACCTAGAAAAGTTATTCAAAAGAAAGAATAAAGAAAAGTTAAGTTTTCCTTTGTTTGGTACATCATCCTCCCTAGATTCCCATATTGATCCAGAATGGGAAGTTTGTTGGAAAAAAATTGTTGAGAACTAAATCTAAGTCTGACCTCAAGAATACTGAGTTTAATCCTCGTAGGTTAGAGTCTTATTTGTTAGATTCTCTCTGGAGAGACTTACAACAAACCACAAAAGTTGAAACATTCACCTCTCAGAATACTCAAAGCTCTTCAGTTCCTGTGAATCCACCTAGACCAATGGCAGCCAGATTTACTCCCTTGCATTTTCCCGCTTTATTACATGACCTCCCTTAGAACTATTCCCAAAGAATTTCCTTGTTTGATGGAGAGGGTGACATAACCGCAAAACAACATGTTGCCAAGTTTGAAGATTTCATTGACTTAGAAGAAGTTGATTATCCAGATGTTAAAATGCGGTTATTTGCCCAAAGTTTGTCGGGTGAGGCAAAGAAATGGTTTAAAGATTTGCCAAATGGGTCTATAGTGAATTTTTAGGCTTTCCAAAATGCATTTCTGGATAGGTGGGATGATAAACATAACCCTTTACAACTCTTATCTCAATATAATGGTCTCAAGAAAGGAGGTTTCAAATCTGTCCATGAATTTTCTAGCAGGTTTATGAGGGTTTACAATTCCATTCCCGAAGATATAAAACCTTCTGCGGCTGCAACCAAATTACACTATGCTGGAGCCTTTGATAATGATTTTGCATTTTCATTATGGGAGAGGAAATCAGCAACTCTTTCTGCCATGTTTACAGATGCTCTTGAAGTGGAAGCAAATATGATGGCAAGTGGAAAGATGAAACATAGAGATATTGATAGGAGGAAAAATGAAGAAAATTTACCTTCTACTTCTTCTTCTACTAATGATGCCAAATTTGAAATGATGTTGAAGACAATGGAGAAGTTGATGGATAGATTGACCATTGATAATAGAGGATTTAATAAAGAACAGGCTGAACGTCAGATCAGGAACCCTAATTTTAGAAGGCTGAATCCTCCCGTTCCTCCACCAAATAGACAAAGAGACATGAGGAATCCAAGAAATCAAGAGGAACAACAAATATGTCCTCCATTTCCTGAAAATTATGTTGCTGATGAAGAATACCCCACTGAAAATGAGATTCATCTTTTTGGAGAGCAGGATTCAGAGATATATCTTATTGAAGAAGAGCATAACCTGTTTGAACAGGAAGGTGTAAATGGAGAGTTTGAGATGGAGATCGAGCAATATCAAAGGGTTTATTTACATGCTATGGATGATGTATAGAGGAAAATCAGATTGAGGAACAAGGATGTCCTCATAAATAAAGGGAAGGCAAATCCAAATCAGCCTTCCACTAGTTCTTTGAATGTGGAAAAGGGAAAAGAACTACAAAAGGATCCTTTTGCAAATAAAGAGGCTGAAAATGATGTACAAAGAGATAAATAAATAAAACAGGTGACTCCAGTTGATGCAGACAGAATTGGTTCTGGTTTTAACTTACAAAATGAAATTTCAAAGCTAAAGATCTCTATTCCATTTAATGAATTATTGAGAAACACTGAATACAGAAATACTATCACAAAGGCGGTCAAAAATCAAGGAGAATGGCAATCTGACAATTTAGAGTTGAATGATGATAATCCCACTATTTCGTTCAGGTCAAAGGTTGAAAATTTAGAAAGTGAAGAAGTCCCTCCTTTCTATTTAAGTCTAAATGTAGATGATAAGGTGGTCCACAATTCTATGCTAGATTCAGGAGCATCGCATAACCTAATGCCAAAAGGAGTGGTGGAAAGTTTGGGATTGGAAGTAACAAGGCCCTACAAAGATTTATATTCATTTGATTCTAAAAGAATAAAATGCCTTGGTCTAATTAAAGATATGGTGGTAACTCTAAACAAATTGCCATCTAAAACTATAGTTGGACATGTCATATGCTACAATTCCTGTTCGAGATGGGATAAGAAGCTTATATAGTGAAAAAAGAACTCCTTATGTAGTAAGAAATCAATATAAACCTAAAGTTCATCACATATATGCTGTTGATACTGATCTGGGGTATTCTATTTTCTTTAATGATGTTGTCCCACATGATTTAGAAGAGGCATTGCAGAAGAAGTCTGAAGAAAATAAGGAAAAAGAAGCGATGGAACAAGATGCTCCGGAAGCAAAACAAAAAAGAGAGGGCCAGTGGATTATGTACTTTGATGGGTCTACTGCAAAAATAGGTGCCGGGGCTGGTGTGTATATAATCTCTCCTATTCGGGATTTCAAAGCTTTGTCATACAAATTAACTTTTGAATGCACAAATAATGTGGCAGAATATGAAGCTTTGTTACTGGGGTTGCATGCTTTAAAGGAATTGGGAGCTCAAAAAATAAGGATCTTGGGAGATTCAGAATTGGTGATAAAGCAAATAAATGAGAGCTATCAAACCAGGCATCCTCGAATGAGAGCTTATATAAATGAAGTATGGGATATGTTGGGAAACTTCTTTACAGAGCATACAATTCAAGTAGTTCCCAGACATGAAAATTTGGTAGCTGATTCTTTGGCTGTGGCTGCTGGAAAATTTGAAACTATTGTTGTTGGTCAGAGGGAATATCAGGTCGAAATAGTGAATAGACCATCTATTCCTGATAATTCCAAATATTGGCAGGTGTTCGAAGATGACATGCAGATCAGAAGATTCCTAGAACTCTCAACAGATTTTGTGAATACTCCTATTGACACTGAAAATGACAATGATGAAAGTATTCAAAATGATGATGAAGGACCTGATGAAGAAAGGGGTAGTGCTGAAAAATTAAAGGGAACCTTGGGAGGTAAGGACATTATTCAATTGAAAAACAATTTCATACCAAGGGGTTTGATTCCTTTAGAAAAAAATTTTGATCAGAATGATGTTGCTAAGAACCCAAATGTAAAGCCGATGGATGATGCTATTGAAGATAAGAATATTGGCACTGCAGAAAATCCTAAGATTGTAAAATTATCCAAGAAATTACCTGAAAAAGAAAAAGAAGAGTATGTAAAATTAATGAAAAAGTATACAGATGTATTTGCTTGGAGTTATGAAGACCTTAAGGAGTATGATACATCTATCATACAACATACTGTTCCTATAAAGCCTGGTGAGAAACCTTTCAAACAGAAGCTCAGAAGGATAAACCCTAAGTTGCTTCCCATCATTGAAAAGGAAATTAAGAAATTGTTTGATGCCAAAATCATTGTCACTATAAGGTTTTCAAAGTGGGTTGCAAACATTGTTCCTGTTAGAAAGAAGAATGGAGAAATAAGATTGTGCATAGATTTCCGCAATTTGAATAAGGTTTCTATGAAGGATAACTATCCTCTACCCAAGATGGATCATATACTGCAGCAAGTGGTGGGAGCTGAAAGAATTTCAATGCTAGACGGTTTTTCTGGTTATAATCAAATCAAAGTGTTACCTGAGGATCAAGAGAAAACTGCCTTTACTACACCTTGGGGCACTTTTATGTATGCAAAGATGCCTTTCGGTTTGATGAATGCAAGAGCCACTTTCCGGCGAGATATGGACATTTCTTTTGCATGAGAAATTGGAAACTTTGTGGTGATCTATATGGATGATATCACAGTCTATTCAAAATATGACAGAGAGCATCTGCGTCATCTGGAGAAAGTGTTCATGAAATGTAGAATGTTTGGTATCTCACTGAATCCAAAGAATTCTAATTTTGCATTAGAAGAAGGAAAGTTGTTGGGCCATATAATATCAAAAGATGGAATAAAAATTGATCCTGTAAGGGTAAGTGTGATTTTGAAAGTAGGCGAACCCAGGAGTAAGAAAGAGATACAATCTTTCTTGGGACAAGTGAATTTTCTAAGAAGGTTTGTGCCGAGTTTCGCTGAGATCTTGATGAATATCACGAATATGTTGAAGAAAGGCCATGAGATAAAATGGAATGGTGAAGCCAGAAAGTCTTTTTGGGAAATCAAAAAAGCAATATCAGAGGCTCCCGTGTTGGTGAGTCCAGATTTTACTAAAGAATTCTTAGTGTTTTCATATGCTTCAGAATATACTATAGCAGCAGTTTTATTGCAGAAAAATAATGAGAATTTGGAGCAGCCCATAGCATTTTTTAGAAAAATGTTGAGGGATGGAGAATTGAAATATGACATCATGGAGAAACAGGCATATGCTTTAGTCAAATAATTGAAGGATTTCAGGGTGTATATTCTACATTCACATATAATTGCACATGTTCCATCTGCTGCAGTAAAAGGGATCTTGACACAACCAGACATGGAAGGTAGAAGAGCAAAATGGATAGCTACATTGTTGTAATACAACATAGAAATAAAGTCTACTAAGCTGGATAAAGGACAAGGATTATCTAAAATGATGGCTAACTCTAATTTTGAGGATTTACAAATCAATTTCATGTCTCACCAAACTAATCAGTTGGATATAGAAATAGAAGTGATGGCTGATTTTGTGGCATATCCATGGTATTCCAATATTGTATATGTCCTTCAAAATTTACAAGCACCAGAAGGATTGACTAAGTCAAGAGCCATATCCGTAAAATTGAAAGCTGCCAAATTTTGTATTTTAAATCAGTATCTTTATTGGAAGGACCCAGGAGATGTGTTGCTAAACTGTCTTTTAGAAAATGAAGCTCAACATACAGTCCAAGAATTTCATAAGGGGGATTGTGGAGGACATCATTCGTGGAAGGTAACTGCCAATAAAATTCTAAGGGCAGGTTACTACTAGCCTACATTATTCGCATATGTTTACAAGGAAACCAGTAAGTGTCATCAATGGCAAATTTTCGATGGGAGAAGAAAAGTACTTCCTCTCCCTTTGAATCCCATAAGAGTAGAGGCTCCTTTCCAGCAGTGGGGTTTGGATTTTATTGGTGAAATAAACCCCAATTAATCGGGACAACACAAATGGATTTTGACAGCCACGTATTATTTTACAAAATGGATCGAAGCTATTCCCACTAGAAGAGCTACCGAAAATGTAACCATGGATTTCCTTGAGGAAAATATATTGGCTCATTTCGAGTGCCCCAGAAGAATAGTGACAAACAATACAGCTGCGTTTAAATCTAAGAAAATGATTGATTTCTGTCACAAGTAACATATAATCCTCAATCATTCAACTGCCTATTATCCACAGGGAAATGGGCTAGCTGAATCTTCAAATAAAATCTTAGTAAGGATCATCAGGAAGTTGTTGGAAGACAATAAAAGGTCCTGGCACACTAAACTCAAGTATGCTCTATGGCCTGACATGATTAGTACCAAAAGGGCGATTGGCATGTCTCCGTTCCAGCTGGTGTATGGGACTGAAGTCATTTTTTCAGCGTCATTAGGGGTTCCAGTTATGAGATACTTCCAAGATCAGCAAGAAGAACCTAATCATATGCAAAGGAGGATAAATCAAATTATTGAGCTGGATGAGCGAAGGAATAAGGCTTATGACAAGGTGCAGTTACATCAAGAAAAAATGAAAAATACTTTTGACAGAAGAATCAAAGAAGAGCAGTTTCAGATTGACGATTTGGTCTTAAAATGGGATAGACCCAAAGAAGATAAACATGGGAAATTCGATCATATGTGGGTAGGCCCTTATGCTGTGGCTATTTACAGAGGACAAAATGCCTTTCTGTTAGAATATCTGAATGGGGTTCTTCTGGAAAGTAACCTTGTTAATGGTAGGTACCTGAAACATTACCTATCCTAAGGAGGAGGGTAAAATTTGTATTATAGCCTATACATATTTATTTTTCTTCACAAAGTCAACCCGAAAGGTAAGATGAATGTATTTGAAGCCCATAGTGAAGGCCCTAAGATTCAGGAGGCAAGCTTTTCCTTTCTAAAAACAAAAAATCGTATATTTACGAAAAACAAAGATGAGTTTTATGGAATTTACTGTAAAAAATAAAAAACAGGCACTTGGTCTACGGGTTCTTTGATACCTCACAGGGAGGATATCATCCCTAGGTGGAGCCAGCTGTTAACACCATTATTTAGCAGAGGAGCAAGAGAACCATGATGAAGAAGAAATGATAGTGCTTGTCGATACTTTGGTTAAAATTTTATAATATGAAAGTATGGTAAAATCCAAAAATGATGATTTGTCAAAAGATCTGATGGTGCAGGACCGAAAAAGAGAAGATCAACGGCCTATATTAAGTCCTCTCGTCAAAATATGTGAGGAGAATAAAGCGCAAGCAGGCGGTTAATGTGATATATGGATCAACGGTCATTGATCCATCCAGATGAGATCCACGGTCTATATAAGCTCCGCTTTGTAAACTTGCACGATAGATAAAACCACGATGCTCCGCGGGATTGGATACATGCCACATGATCCAACGGTGGAGAAATAAAGGTAGATCTCATCGATGGTTGTGGACTACTCCGGAGCGGAAACCTGTACGATGGATACGATCAGGGCGCCCGACAGAATGAGGTACGTGGCATTTGATCCAAGGGTTGAGAATTAAAGGTGAAATAGATCAATGGTCACGAATGGACCCGGAGTGTGAAGGTGCATGGTAGATAAAGGTGAAGGGTGGTTGCAGAATATAAACCGCTGTCCACGTGGCTTATCGTGGTGGACTCCAGAGGAGAAAGTAGTTTAGTGGAAACCGCCAAAGGAATGCTCCAGAGTGGGGTCCTATAAAAAGGAAGTTGACTTGTCCCGTGGTGATTTTATTGGCACCGGAAGGGTGAAAAATACTTGTGGATTCGTCAACCTTCGATCGTCACTTTCGAGCACACGCCGCTATAGTTAAACAGGTAAGGCTTAAACACCCATAATTCATCCGTCTGAATTGCCATTGTCAACTAGATTATGCACCATGGGAAGGAATTGCGAGGGTCTCGCAGTATTGTAGATGATAGGGAAGATTACTTGGTTGATAGAGACAGAGGGGTGTGCAACCCCTTCCTGTCTATAGGAAGCATATCAGTCACTAAGGAAAGGTTATGGCACTATAAGTCACAAGGGAATGATGTATTGAATGTTTGTAAATCCTTTTTGTATTATTTCTCCCTCGAGCAAACCCTGCATTTTCCAAAATTTGTAGAATGGTGTGCTGTCAATTACTCCCCTTCTCAGAGAATCATCGTAAGTCAGTCTACATCCCGAATACTTTGTAAAATTAATGCCAAATGCATCCACGATAACTTCAATTTTCCTGACAGCTATACTGACAGTCGCGAACCTGTGAATGAGTCGATTCTTGCTGAATTGTATAAGAGCTGTGAAACTGAAGTCCGTTGCCGATTCCTGTCCAATATTTTGAAAGAAGGTCAATCTTTAGATGGTCTTTTCTTGCCTTACCCTGTGCATATTTTCAAAAATGAAGTTCAATTAGTTGTATCTCTAGTCTGTCAAATATTGGGTCTCAATGATGATTGCCGCGTAAGCGAAGTCATCCTTGGTTTTTTATTGAAAATAAGTTCTTTAGGTTCTGAATCCCATTCAGTTCCTATGTTCAGTCTAGATGAGTACTTAGCAAAAGCAATTCATCTTCAGCTAAGTGACTTCCCAAAATTGAGGTTCTTTAAATTTCAGACTTACTTGTTGAACATGTTGTTATGTTCTAATGTCACTGAACTATAGATTTTGAGTACCCTCTTCTCTTCTGATTTTCCCAAGCAAATCAACATGTTTGAATTTGCCAATTCAATCATGTCGGAAATGTATAAAATGTTGTTCGATGAATAATTGCCCCACGTGTTGGAGGAGATGAAGTGTTTGATGCAATCCTCACCCAAGGACCGAGTTGGAGATTGGTTCCTGCACAAATATTCCACTGTTTTAAGGGTATATGGATTTACCTTGCAGCCTTATAAGTTACCCGCTTTGCTAACCCCTAGGATTTTTGTTTTAGAATTCATGAGGCAAAGGTTGCAGTCTAAGGAAGAGCATTTTGGAGCTTTTAAAAAATATTCAAATATTAAATTCCCCCTCAAGGTTGGCTCTTTCATTTTTAAAAATAAAGGTGTCTTAGTGTTTATCGAAAAATTATTGGCAAGCATGGAATTCAAAAAGGAACCGAGGATAAATTAAGATCCCCACCATGTAATCTCCCTGAGGAAACAGGCCAACAAGAACAAACTGTTTGATCACCAGTCTATTGAAGGTTTGGTTGAAACAACCAATTTGTTGCAATTCATGGAGACTCCCGGGTCTGACGAAGATACACGTTATGTACCAGTTACAGTATCCCAAATAACAGAGGGTACTAGTATTGTAATTAAAAGAATTCTTTCCAAGATCGAAAGCATGGAATTAGATGAAGACAGATCACATAAAAAAGCTAAATTGATTCAAGAGGGTGGAATTTCAAGTGAAAAAATTTCTGATGATTTCAAGAGAGTTGCTCTAGTCCCAACGAAAGCAGTACAAATAAATCAGTTTTCATTTAAAAGTGTAGATGGTTCAGAGTCAAGCCCAACCTTCAATTCAAAAGAGGAGCTCAAGGCTAGTTATATGGAGAAAAGAAAATAGTCTCTGGAAGAGACAAGAAATTTATTACCGCGAGTAAGAAATTTAAACAATCCGAAAACTTCTTTGATCTCTGCCAGGGATGCCGAAAGAAATACATTCAAGTTGGCCATGGTGAATGACAAAAATGTGTCAGAGATGGAAATACGGTTGGATAAAATCAGTGTACTATATAAGATACAGCTTCACAAGCAAACAAGTGACATCATCTATTCAGACATGTTACAAGCTATGGTAAGAATAAATAAATTACAAATTTTGGTAGATAAATTAGAAATTCAATTGAAGCATGAAAGAGTTGAGAATAAGGCCAATGCCATTCAAATTAAGAAACTACAAGTAGATATTGTCAGTTCAGGCAATGAGAAAGATAACACTCAGGCAGTCAGAAGAATGCTGGAGGGAAAGGACAATGCGCTCCAAGTTTTAAAGAAAAAATTGAAGATCCCATGCACTGAGGATGTTTAGTCCTCTGAGTTATTGGCTCTGCAAGAAGAGAAAGACAAGATCCATCAAGAGATGATGCAATACAAAGGGAGAGTCGTTGAATTACAAGAAGAAAAATCCAGGTGGGAAAATGAATGGGGTGAACTAATCTCTCAGATCTCCTTGCTGAAAAAAGATCAAAATGATGAAAACGATATCATGGAGGAGTTAATGAATTAGACTCCCACCGATGAAGAGTTGTCCATTGTGATTATTGATAAGCCATTGAATGATTTTTTTGTTGATGATCTGTTGGTTCCTATGTCCCAGGTGAGCTTAAAAGATGAGGAAATAAAGGAGTTAAAAGTAGAAAATGAAAAGATAAAATCCGAGTTAGCTAAAATCGGTGAAAGTAAAAACAAAATATTACAAGACAGGATTCAGCTACAGAAGAAATTCAATGAACTTAAAGAGAAAAGCATTGGGAAAGGCCCTCTTCAGGGGGGAAAACATATCATTTGGGACACCTTGTCTATGGATATTACGAAATTTAGACACTATCTAAACTTTATTGATGATCAGAGTATTTTGATCAATTTGGCCCACCAAAGATTAAAGTTAGTGAATGAACATATGGAGAGAAGACCTCTTACTACAGCCCAGAACACGTTGAATTTTTTAAATTCACTGACATACCAGAAATTACATGACATGGGAATAAAGGACAAGATATCAATAGTACTATGGGAAAATAAGTTTATTCGCATGCATCATTTAATGAAGAAGGTCCAAGACAGAGCTGATGAAATGGTTTTACAAGTTAATAACTTCAAGCAGGTTTTTAAAGAGCTATTTGAGGACGGCCTACCTTCATTTTGGGACGAGGAGGGCCAGATGTTTTCTCAAGAGCACTATCACATATTGTTAGTTCAGAGCTGCATGGACCATTCCAAATTTGATGATTTGGAAAAAGGCCTAACAGGAAAAGCTATTGTGGACAAATTGACAGAGGATTTTGAAGTTTTACAAAAGTTCCTGATTGTCAGGAAAGGACTGCCCAAGGTATCATACGAGGCTTACATGGATCTTGAAGTGGAAATTTGAGAGATGATGGAATGTGACACCCCAAGTGTGGAGTAGTGGAAAGCCGTGGAAAGGTTCGGGAAGACAAAATACATCGTGCATTCATGAGAACAGCTGTCGCGTGCTGAGGAGCTGCCAGGATGGGCCTTGTACCAAGTTGATTTAATTAAATGATCAGTTAGGATTGAAGCTGTAGTTTATTCCTAGAAATTAGGAATTTAGTTACAAGACTTTAAATTAATCCGGTCATTCAGTTATGAATCTTCTTGGAAGATCGAATTATTTTATGTATATATTTGCATCTATTTTATGAGATGGGGGTTGGAACCCATCCTGTTGTTGAATGTTTTGAAAGACATATACATTTTTTAGCAAGAAATTGAATGCGGAGAAATTATCAAAGATTCCTGTGCCATTTGTATTACAGTCTGTGCTTCTTCTTTGTGATTGTGTTTTCCTATGTTCATTCCATTCTGTTTGCCTCATATCTGGAACCAAGTGTTAAATGATTGGAATTCATATTTATTATGCTCTGGTCATTGTTTCAAATATTTTATAAACCTTTCTGCTAAAATCAATATTGAATTCATATCTTGATGCTCTGTATTGATGGACTGTTCTCTACTTCTTCTGCTCCAAATGGATTAAATGAATGACTGTAATTGTGTGGTTACCTTACCTTTGAAGAGCTCTTGTGCATACGATTTTATGTTATCTTATCTATATGTGAATCCATGCCCAATGGTTATGTGTATTGTTTCAACTACCTTTATAATCTTTGAGTCTTGATACATATATCTGGCCTTGTTAAATCTGTATCTGAGAGATCCCTCTCTGGAAAGAAAAGTCAGTTTCTTTCTAAAAGTGGTTTTTGTTGTTACCTTGGAATTTACCTTTCACAACCTTGGGTACGTTCTAAGTGCTAACAAGATTTTCATATCAATCTTGAGTATTTGAGCTGCATTTTGAGAGATTTTCTAGATAAAATTTGAGTATTTTGCAAGTACTTTCATCAAAATATCACCACTAGTGCAAGAATATATGGATCAAAACCATACATTTCTCATTCCATTCAAGTAATTCAAAAGGAAGGCCAATATGGTCATCCAACTTAGATCTAAGGGTCTCTACAGGGTCACCATGGGTATAGAAGTGGAGCCAAACTCTACAGTAGAGAAGTCGAAATAATTCAATAGACTTGATGAGGCCTTTGGATTGTTGTGTCTAAGAATTTCAAGAGAGCTCTTATTTCATGTTAACAGTTTGACAACCCCAAATGAGGTGTGGAAGAAGCTCGAATCTCTCTTTGGGAAAATTTATGACTTGAGGGGAAATCAGCTTGAAAATGAGCTCATTGGCCTGAGCCCAATGCATTTTGATATTATCTAGGAGTTATTCACCAAAATTAAGTCTCTATTACTTCAACGCAAGTAGTGTGGAATTGAGAAGAAGGAAGAACAGTTAATACTATAAATCCTTTCGAAGTTGGGGCCAGAATATTTAGTTTTTGTTAGCACATTCCTTTATGGAAATCTAACCATTAGGAATTGGAAAATTCCA
>LPNX010933300.1:24979-36208 GCA_001517045.1 Pseudotsuga menziesii
AGTAAAATCTAGTTCAGATGGGAACCATCAAGGAAAGTAAGGATCAAGCCTTGGCTGTTGGTGTTTTGAATTCCTCCAAAGGAAAGTAGATATCCAAGAGTTCGAAACAACCATCGAATAAGAAGTCAGACATACCCAAGAATCATGATGGGGGTTCGAATCCTTCAAAGGATAAGGACAAGAAGGGAAAGGATAAAACCAAATGAACCTGTTTCCACAAGGGATAGAATCCAAATAGCTCCTGCATGAATAATACCATTGACATGATGGCACAATTACTAGAGAAAAACAACATCCATTTCTCATATGGTGCAAGGAAGAAAGATGGTAGCTCAGATTCTAAGAACAATGAGAAATTCCATGCCTTGGTAGTAGTTTCCTCTGATCCCTCTATCTTCATTATTAATTGAAGAGAATCCAGGAATATGGCCTCTATCAAAGATATCTTCTCCTCCAAGCATTTGAATAGTGACACAGTTGTTCGAATGGGAGATAACTCTGAGATCCATACCATCGGAGTTGGAAAGATCAACCTGGACAATGGATATTTCAATGATGTCCTCTATGTACCAGACTTGGCAGAAAATTTTTTGTTGATTTACCAAATGACACATACAGGAGCATCCAAAAGAGTAAATTTACTCTAGATTTGGTATAGATAGTAGAAATCTCCTCCAACTATGTTGTGTCATTGGGGTATGCAGATCACCAATCTAGAATGTATAAATTCTCAAAATTTCGTCCCAATTCCAGAGGGAATGTGCTCTTAACTCATGCAAATGATACCTCCAAGTTATGGCATGAAAAAATTTGACACATGAACTACAAGTACCTTCAATCACTGAACATGGATGAGATGGTGGAAGGGCTTCCTCCAATCAAATATTCCAATGGTGCATGCATTGGTTGTGTAGTGGGAAAGCATACAAAGCGCAGCTATGAGAAGGGGAAGGATAAGAGAGAAACACAAACACTTGGATTGATACAATCATACCTCATTGGTCCTCTTCCCACTCCCTCCTATGGAGGATCAAAGTATTTCCTCACTTCCATCGATGAATACTCGAGTTTATGTTGGGTGTAATTCCTTAAGATAAAATTTGAAGTCTTTGAGACATTGAAGATTTGGAAGGCCCTAGTGGAGAACCAAAGTGGGAATAGGATTAAAATCCTTAGGAAATATAATGGTAAATAATATGTCAATGCAAATATGCATCATCTTTGTGAGGAATGTGGTATCCAAATGCAACATTCGGTCCCCTACACACCACAAAAAAATGGTGTGGCTGAGAGGAAAAATAGGGCTCTCAAAGTGATGGCTACATGCATGATTGAGTCAAAGGACTTGAGTCCCGAGATATGGGATGAATCCATCAATTGTAATGCATATTTTCAGAATAGGAATTTACATAAATAAGTGAAAGGGAAAAACCCTACAAAGCTTGGTTTGTCCACAAACCAAATGTCTCACATTTCAGATTTTTTGGCTTAAGGGTATGGGCTTGAATTCCATCAGAAAAGAGGAAGGGATTGCAGCCACAGATTAAAAAATGTACCATGTTTGTTTATGGTGAATACACAAAGGGTTATAAGATATTTTATAAATCCACACACAAAAATTTCATTGAGAGGAGTGTGCAATTCGAAGAGGAGATCATACCATATTTTGAGCTAGCACCGGGGGAATGCTCTTCTCCCCCACACCATGATGATGTAAGTGATGATTCAAACTATGATTTTTTTTATAATTATGATAAGGACATAGATGAAGATGATATTTATGTACATGAATCACCTTAAAGGCCCAAATGTGCCGAGAAAACTATACAAAGTGTTGGGGATCTAGCAAAAATTCCTCTAGATCCTAGGAAAACAAGATCCCAATTTCACAATGCTTCTTATGCAAGTGAAATTTCTCTTGCTGAGAATTTTTATATGATGATTGGATCTGATCAACAGTCATATCAGGAATATTTTCATCATCCATGGTGGAAATCATCCATGCAAGATGAATTCACTTCTCTCCAAGAGAATGAGAAAGGGATGATTAGTTCCCTTTCCTTCCAAGAGGAAGCTTGTGCAATGTAAGTGGGTATTTAAAAAAAATTGTTGAAGATCGTTCTGATGTTAAGTACAAGGATATATTATTTTCTAATGGATTTTCTCAATTCCGGGTGGACTACACTGAGACCTTTTCACCAGTTGCAAAGATGGATTCAATTAGGCTAGTTCTAGCCATTGCTACTAGTAAATGTTAGGAAGTTCGCCACATGGATGTAAAGAGTGCATTCCTCCATGGTGAAATAAAGGAAGAGGTATACATGAAGAAACATTAAGGTTTCCAAGAGGACATGTCCCTTGTTTTCAGGTTGAAGAAGTCACTCTATCGGCTCAAGCAAGCCCCAAGGGCTTGGTATGCTAAAATTGATAGTTTTTTTCTCTCAATTGGTTTCATTCGATGCAAGTATGATACAAATGTGTATTTTCAGAAAAATGATGATGTATTTCAGGTTATTTTAATTTATGTGGATGACCTCTTAATTACATTGAGATGCACCAAACAAATTGGATCAATTAAGGAATCTCTACACAATGAGTTTGCAATGACAGATCTAGGATTTCTAAAACAATATCTAGGATTGGAAATTGAGAAATATGAAAGAGGAATCATGCTCATCCAACATTAGTATGTTTCAGACCTTCTAATAAATTTAAAAATGGATGATTGTAAGGAATCCAAGTTCCCATTTATTTGTGGAATAAAACTAGGTGAATTTGGTGATTCTCCTTTGGTAGATTGCTGATTATACAACAAGTTAATTGGTAGTTTGATGTACCTTACACATACTAGACCTGATTTAGATTATGTTTTCATTTCTGTAGAAAGGTATATGCAATAGCCACATGATCTGCATTGAGAGGTAGCCAAAAATATCTTTCAGTATGTTCAGAGAACCAAGAGTTTCGGGGTACACTATGTAGCTAGTTCTTCACTAGAACTAGTAGGATTTTCTGATTTGGATTGGGATGGAGATCCCAATGATAGAAAGTGCACAACAGGATTTATTTATGCTTTCTGATAGTCCCATTTTATGGTATAGTAAGAAACAACAAACAATTTATCTTTTTTCAGCAGAGGCCAAATATAGAGGAGCAGTGAATGCAACCACACAATGTGGTTGCAAGGTATTCTTCGGCAGCTTGATGTTGCATTTGATTCAACCACTACCATTTGGTGTGGAAATCAAAGTTCCATATATATATATATATATATAGTAAATAGGAAGAGGAAACATCACATATAAATCCATATGCACTACATTTGGGGCTTAGTGCATGACATGGTGATTTCCTTGCAGTATTTCCCATCCACCGAGCAAACTACTAACATATTCACCAAGAGTTTTACTGAGAAGAACTTCACTTACTTGAGATAATTTCTTGGAGAGAGTGATGGATGGTGATGGTTTCCATTCACTTACATTTTTTTATCCTGACGTCCATTTTAGAGGGGAGGTTTTGTTCCCATGAGGTTTTCCTCTTTTCCTCATTTTTCATGGACAAATAAATTTATGTATGTAATGAGGTGACTTGAGCCTTTGTTTCCAAGGCATCCAATAATATTTTGATGATTTGTACTAAGCATAATTAAGGGGGTGTTTTATAACAGTAATCCATCCTTAGTACCTTGGTTTATAACCTTAGTGAATTTCATTTGCTTCTTAGCATTAAATTTCTATGGTTTAGACATAGGGAATTTGGTCTAGGAAGTGAACTGGTTATTTTTAGTCCTTTCACACATGCACTAGTGATATATCTATTCAAAAAAGGACATGTGCACCCTCATTTAATTCGTTGGAGTGCTAAATTTTTTATTTGGGTGATTTGGGTTTGACTAGGGGACACTTATGTGTATTTTTGTCCATTTTGGCTCTCCTCGGAGCATTTATTGTTACCTAGAGCCTTCCACACACCTCTACTTTCTCACCCATGCATTCCTTAGAGTATTTATTTCTCGAGGACACTTCCATCACATCCACACCATGTTTCATGACCGTTTGGGATGAGTTGGAGCTTGTTTGGTCCACCTAGGGGGGATTGAAGCCAATTTTAGCCATGTCACATGTACACTCATATTTGGATTCCTAAGACTCATAAATTGATCCATATGTTATATAAACCCATTCTTAACACATTTATATGTTAGACAGTTCAATAATATCCACTTTTTGTTCACATGTGTATGAAAATTGTTCCTCTTTCAAGATTTGTTGTTGGTTTTTAAAAGTAATTCGAATTGTGAGAGTCTTTTGTGCTCCTAGATCATGTTGTAAATAAAATTCTCACATTTATTCACTCAATCAAGTGAGGATTCCACTCCTTTGGTTCTCCACCTTGGACATTTGTTTGTTGGGTTGTCAATGTAGATAACCATTCATGCAACACATTGGGAAACTCAAAAAATAAAATATCATGGATGTCTATGTAGATGTGTCAACCAAGACACTCTGTTGGGTTCCACCGAGATCCTTCACTTTCTTTTTGTGCAAACTATGACTCTCTGGATTCCGCCCAATCTTGGATCTCTTATTTCATGGTCCAGTATTTTCTGCTCAACGCAACAAAGCTGTACATATCGACCTGATAGAGAAAACCTTAGTCGACAACACCTGTGACACATATTTCATCTCACCCAAGATATCTCTCTTTTATAGGTAACTTCCAGAACCAAGTTTCCACAGTTGTATGATAGTGTGTTTTAGAACCTTGTCTCTGCGCCAAGACTTCCAACAAAGTCCAGGGGTGGATTACTTGTATTCACTGTACTTAAATAGCTAAGCTGTGATCCAACCTTTCTTTATGAAACCTAGGTAAATAAACAATAGCTATGCACCAGAATCATATCTAGTAATACAATGCGGAAATCATACATAGGCTACATTTTTAAACAAATCTATAGTGATTCATTCACTACAATAATCACACATATATCTAAGCTACTTTCAACATTCGCATATATACACAGAATATAATGTGGAAACCCATCAAGAAAACCACAAGGTGCTCTTCATCTGGAATGAGGAAATACATGCATCTTCTTCTCTAAGTTTACAGAATCTTCCTCCCTCTCATGTTCTCTGATATTCTCTCTTTTATCTTTCTACTCTACTTCTACTAGCAATTCGCACACAGCATGGATTGACTAAAAATTCCCTACTCATTTGTGCACTCAACTGTAGATTCCTCACTCTAATGCACTCAATGATACAGAGCCATTTACTAATAATGCCTACTAAGTCTATCTAAAGAGATTAATCCGTCAATGTCTAATCACGAACATATAATTCTAGTCTATCTCAAGAGTCTTACCAAGAGTCTACCCAAGAATCTAACCCACATACAGATTTTGTTCCTTCTTTTATAGCTCTATTATAGACTCGGTACAGGTCCCATACATGCTTGATATAGACTCAATACCGAGTCGATATAGACTCTATACAGACTCATTAGAGACTTATTTTTTGTCTTTATCTCAGCCGACTTACAATATCTAGCCAATAGGTTGTCTCTCCTATTCTAGCCAACTGAGCTCGTACCCATGCTCGTTAAGGGCGGTCTATTTCTTAGGAGTATGCCTTACTGTCATTTTTTGTCCATTAAACTATTTGCACACCTTCTTTTGCTGATATTCTATCATACCATCTCATGTCACATTCTATCCTTCTATCGTAGCTTACTTGTCTGGTGTAGCTTCATTTTCCAACACCTTCTCCTCCTCCTCCTCTTCTTCTTCTCTTTTACTTCCTCTACCGCAACATTTTTCCCCTTCTCCTTTATGTTGCTTCCTCAGTCCTAGCTCCTTCCTCTTCTCCTTTATGTTCTTCTCCATTCTTAGGCAGAATATTGCATGAATTTCACATTATTGTCCCTAGGCCCAACGGGTGTTAAGAATTTTTAAGGATCATGACCTATATTCCTACATGACCTTAGTGAGTGAAGAGCCTTTATCCAATGTAGGGCGAATTAAAGAGAGACTCAATATGCACCATTCCTGTCAATTTTTAGGAGACAAGCTTTGTGGAGCATTTCTGATCAATCTATTAGGAATAAAAAAAAAAAACGTTGAAAATCCACTTCCCAAATGGGATGATTTATCTTAATTTTGAGCATATTTGAAAATTTTGCAATTGTTTGATATATACGGTCAGGAATCTGAAGATGAAATTATCAGAATTTTTGCTATGGAATTTTTCCCAACATTAGAGGAAATTTGAGGTCTAAAATGCACCTCCTAAGGAAAATAATTAAATAATAGTTAAAATAATAATAAAATAGTTATTAATTTTGGAGGAAGAATGAAAAAAACTACATTTTTTTTCCTATTTTTGACATTTCTCCCTATTTTTTTACTCAAATTATAAGTGGGAGAGATCGTTAGATGTGGAATTTAATTCCGCATCCAACGAGTACCCACACTTCATACTTTTGACAGACCCCGCTACCCCAAAAACAAGAAATAGCTGAAAAATATGATGATGACATCATCATCACATTTTTCAGGTATTTCTTGTTTTTGGGGTAGCGGGGTCTGTCAAAAGTATGAATTGTGGGTACTCGTTGGATGCAGAATTAAATTCTACATCCAATGAGCTCTCTCGCTCAGAGATTCAGTAAAAACACAGGAAGATATGTCAAAAATACGAACAAAAAAAGTAGTTTTCTTTTATGACAAATATGTCAATTCAACCATTATCGTTTATTCATTTTATTGAAATTCTATTGGTTCTTGAATTCCAACTCACAAAATTTATTGTTGGTGTGTTTTCTTATAAGGCCCATTTTAGACCCCAAATTTCCTCTAATGACTGGACGAACTAATGGAATAACCTTGAGATTTGTGGATTGGATGTTATCATGGTTCAATGGATATTGTGTATAATAAGATCCTCATAGAGTTGAGAACTCATCTGAAGAAAAGGATGTTCGTCGGAAGAATTTTTATTTGAAGAAGAACATTCGCTTTGCGTTGCATGGGATCCAATTTCTCCATGTAGAAATTCGCTACCTCCTGCATGCACTCAAATTTGCAAAGAGATAAAGATCAAGGGACTCCAGCAATCTCCACAAGGAAGCAGAGATCAAGAGGGAGAAGGGAAAACAATAAAAGAAAGTACTTGAATTTTTTTATTATATGCTAGTTATATCTATATGATTTTGAATTTTTTCATTACAATCATATAGAGATTCATATACTTGTGATTAGGAATTGTGAGCATATATTTTGATTGTATTTCCTTTATTAGAAAATAACAGAATTCATAAATATAATAATATAAGCATGCATAAGATATGAATATACATTTTCACGATTTTTTCATAAAGATATAAATGTAGAGTTGCATGAATTATTCATGAGATATGAATGTTGTGCTCCATGATTGGTCATAAAGTTATGACTATAGAGATGCATGATTGATTCATGAGATATGAATGTTGGGATGCATGATTGTTCATAAGGATATGAATATAGAGCTACATGATTATTCATGAGATATGAATGTTGGGCTGCACGATTGATTCATGAGATATGAATGTTGGAATGAATGACTATTTGATTATCATATGCTTTTTATAAAACATATTTTATTTCATTACAATATGTACTTGTGGGATTAGGAATGATGTTATGGTATCAACATGATTAAAAGCATATGTTACATTTTTTATATTTATTAGTAAATAGAAAACTCATGTTAAGAAGAATAAAGGGTTTCATAAATCTTCATGACATTTAAATATAAGACTGATATAGAACTGCAAAACATTACATGAAATATAAATGGGTTTTTGTGGAGACATTGATTTAATGTGTACATAACTATATGAACAAATGCAAATACATTGAATTATTTAGGTGATTAAAATTCATGAGATATGGTTATATTGAAGCAATGGTTAAAGTGTTTTTCATGTCATTATGTGTTGTTTGTCATTTTATTGAAATGACTAGATTATGCAAGGTTGATAATAACGCAATTGAATTTTTCTTGTAGCGAAAAACTATATTCCTTGACCTACAAGTAAAAATGACATGTATTAAATGAAGATTAATTTTGATTTTTTATCCTAAAAGAGAGAGGGATGTTGTGAAGAAATAATCTTTTGGTATCATATCGAGAGATTCCTATGTATTATAAAGAATTCAGTATAGAATATCTAATCCTATTCAGAGAGAGGTAAATACCTTTGAAGATAATTAAAATATCTTATTTACATTCATGTGTCAAGAAGAGATTCAAATATAGATGAGAATGAGTCTCTATGATGGAGGAATCAGATCATGATTCACCCATCCTAGTAGTGAGAGGCAGTAGCTAGATTCACTAGCTCTTGAAGAACCAATAAAACTGGTTGATATATCTTCTATTAAGAGGAGATTTAAATGATGCTCATATTCAGAAGGAAGCTGAGAACTGTATTCGAGAATATTGTTATGTTTCTTATGATTAGTGGTGTGGGAGTAACCAAAAAAATATTTTCCGTAGTTAAGGAAAATGTATAGTGAAAGAGCTTGAAGAGTTTCAGGATGATGGACTACAAATCCATGGCCACACATATGTAGATAAATATGAAATTTTATAATTCTTATTTCGTATTTGGAGGATATCAATTCAGATGAGATGTATTTGGTCAGTCATAGGTCATAGGATCTATTATATTCTTTGCAGTATGTAGATAGACATGTACAAAGCATGTGTTGTGGTACCTACTTAGTACAATTGTATGTGGACTCAGATATGTCTTGGTTAGTGAAATAGAGTTTCAAAGATAAATGAAATATGACTAGTATAGTGATCGATGAAAGATTACATGTGTTTCTATAGATATTTGATGTTGAGAAGCACTAAAGATTTATGATGTTTTTAGTCAGTTATATGTGAGACTTGGTACATATCCATAGATAAGTAGCATTGTTAGGATTCTTACTAAGCCTTTGTCTAAGAAAATATTGGTATAGTACAAAACAAATCCTCCAGATGAAGAGGGAGTATTCATGTGTCTTCACATGAGGAAACAAATAAAGTCCCCACAAGTTAGTCATGGTTAATGAATCAAGACACCAGGGGATGTTATACCTTGTGGAGAGAATCCACATGACTAGAGACATGGTCAATGTATCAGAGACTATTTATACTTAAGAAGATTTATATTTTGGACTGTCAGAGGATAGTTAAACCTCTCAGAGAGGTAGTTAGGGTGTTACAGTATAAAGAGAAGAATCACTGAAAAAGTGATCAGGCCTTGAATAACATCACATAGAATGGAAATATTATAGATAAATTCTCCAGATAGCAGAAGATTCAAGAAGTCAACAAATTTTCAAAAGTGCAAGAAAAGAAGAGACTTTCTCTCAAAATAATATTACAAAATAATATTACACATTTGTTGTATATTGTTGTATATGATGTATTTAAAACCCATGGTTTCTAGTTTAGAGAAAATTTATTTTGGATTGGATCCATGTTAGAATAATCAACCCATAGTTTACCCACTTAGACATTAATTCATTTATTTTTGTCTTATTTGCCTAGTTCATGTGTCCCACCTTGTGCAAGTTGCTATTTGCCTATCCATAGAGGTCAAACTTGCCATATTTGACTCATGTAGTGCTTGGGAAATCCTTAGGAATCAAATATACTTTATTCCTAGCCTCCTAGGTGCCTATCTGCTTTCTCTGCTTTATTGCCTACTTTTTCAGTGTTTTAAGGCACATAGGAAAGCTAGACTAGGTGAGGTGAACTAGTTTTTTGTCCTCTTCATCCTCCACTCTTTTCTCCATGCAAAAGAATGTATGAGATTCCATTTCATCACTCTTTAGATTTCCCATGTGCCCTTTCCAATTCATGAGCTCCATGACAGATTTGGGATTAGCTTTTTACACCTATGGGGGATTTGCTTATTTTTGGTAAGCCTGCTTTATGCTAGATTTGGATGCTTCCTCATGCATTCAATTTTTTGATGTATTATATTTATTCAGAAACCTATGTTACTATAGGTTTGGCTATTGTACACTCAGTTAATATAATTTTGTGTTACAGCTCCATATTCAGTCTCTTTTGTGAGCAATTTTGCATGATCAATTGTTAATTGTTGTGAGTGAAATTAATCTATTGCTAGCCTAAATTTATACATGGTATCAAAGCCATTTTAGGTTGTTACTCTTCTTCAAAAATTGTTTTGCAAGTTTGACATCAAGACTGGGAGCCTTCTACTGACAGCCGGGACAGATTTTCTAAAGCTATGGATTCACAGAAAACTATCTTGACTCCCTTCAACTATTTTGAATGGAAAGAAAAGATGGAGATCTTGTTGAGAGTGAAAGGCCTCTACAGGGTGACTATGGATACAGAAGCAGAGCCCAATGCTGCTGCAGAGAAGATCAAATGGCACAATCGGAGAGATGAGGCCTATGGCCTCCTATGTCTCAGTATTTCCCGAGACCTCCTTTTCCATATCGATGGATTAACTTCACCGGATCAAGTATGGGAGAAAATTTCTGATCTCTTCGGAAAGACAGATGAGATGAGGGGACACCAGATCGAAAATGAGCTGATTTCCTTGAGTCCTAGTAATTTTGAATCACTGCATCTATATTTCTCCAAGTTCAAAGCACTAGTCTTGCAGCTGAAACAATGTGGTATCGAAAAGAAAGATGATCAGCTCATACTTCCCATCCTCTCAAAGCTAGGACCTAAATACTCAATCTTTGTTTTGACCTTCTATGCCACAAAACTCACAGCTCGAACCTGGAAGATGCCTAGCCTTGCAGATTTCATGGAATCTCTCACACAAGAACAGGACAAGATGGTGATGATGGGCACCATCAAACCATCCAAAGACCAAGCACTAGTTGTTGGAGATTCGAAGGTGGATTCAAAAAGAAAAAAGAAAGCTAAAAATCCACCTGAGCAAAATAGAGACAAGAAACAGTCTCCAGAGGATCAACAAGGTCCCAAGAAAAATACCCAGAAGAAGAAAAACAAAGGTGAAATGAATAAGTGCACCTACTGTAATAAGGGCAATCACACTAAAAGATCTTGTATGAAAAAGTAGATTGATATGCTGGCCCAACTCCTGGAGAAGAATGGAATCTCCCTTCCAGAAAGCTCAAAGAAGAGAGAAGGAGGATCAAGTTCAGATGACAGAGAGAGAGTTCATGCATTGGTT
>LPNX010933300.1:36599-50107 GCA_001517045.1 Pseudotsuga menziesii
ATATTTCTGATCTTAGTGAGAAAGAAATGGTCATAGGGCTGCCCAAGATAAAAATTTCCAAAGGAGTCTATCAAGGTTGTATCCTAGGAAAACACCCAGAGCACAAATTTGAGAAAGCTAGTCATGAGAGAACCTCTGCACCCCTCGAGCTGATTCACAGTGATGTTGCTGGCCCATTCCCTCATATGTACATGAGTCAGGAAAAATATGCATTGACCTTTATTGATGAATTTTCCAGGTATTGCTGGGTTTACTTCCTGAAACACAAGTCTGAAGTTTTTGGCCTCTTCAAAGTCTTTAAGGCTTTGGTTGAGAACCAGTCTGGGAGGAAACTCAAGGTCCTCAGATATAACAATGGTGGTGAGTATGTCAAGTTTGAGTTTATTAACTATTGTGTAGATGCAGGTATTCAGATGTAGCATTCTATCCCCTACACACCACAGCAAAATGGTGTTGCTGAGAGGAAGAACAGATCACTGAAGGAGATGGCAACATGCATGATGGAGGCCAAAACTTTGCCTCCAAAGTACTGGGCCAAAGCTATCAACTATGCAGCCTATATCTAGAATAGGGTTCCTCACAAACAGCTTGATGGCATAACTCCCTTCGAAGCATGGAGTGGGCACAAGACAGATGTGACCCATTTCAGGATTTTTGGCTCAAAGGCTTGGGCTAGGATTCCAACAGAGAAGAGGAAGGCTTTGCAGCCCCAAAGCCAAGAGTGTCTTTTTGTTGGATACTCTAAATATTCAAAAGGGTAAAATTTGATAAATTTGAGCACAAACAAATCCTTCATTGAAAGGTGTGTTCAGTTTGAATAACCCCTTGCAACAGTGGAAGTTGGTGAAGCCTCTTCACCACCTGAACCTCAAGAAGTAAGTAAAGAGTTTGTTGAACATGATGATTCTGATTTGTCTAATGGATATGAGTTTATTGCAGACCCAAAAAGCCCCAAAATTCCAAAATGGGCATCCAAGACACTACATGCAGCAGGAGAGCTAGTTGGGGATCCCAATGACCCAAGGAGGAGTAGATCACAATTTGAGAGTGGTCTGTGCATGAAGGACCCTATGTTTGCTGAAAAATGCTATTTGATGGTGGATTTTGATCCTAAAACATATGAAGAAGCAGCAGGAGATCCAAGATGTCAAACTTCCATGAAGGAGGAGTTCAACTCGCTACAGAAGAGCAACACATGGGAGCTAGTGGATCTTCCTCCAGAAAGAAAGTTAGTCCACTGTAAGTGGGTCTATAAGACCAAATTTTCTACTGATGGTTAAACACTGAAGTACAAGGCTATATTGGTGGCTAAACTCTACTCACAAGTTCATGGCATCGATTACAATGAGACCTTTTCCCCAGTGGCAAAGATGGATTCCACCAGGCTAGCTCTAGCCATTGCAGCCTCAAGGCAATGGGAGGTACATCATATGGATGTAAAGTGTGCCTTCTTGAATGGATATATCACTGAAGAGATATATATGCAGCAGCCTCAAGGTTTTTCTACTAACCCTTCTCTTGTGTGCAGGTTGAGAAAGTCATTGTATGGGCTAAAGCAAGGCCCCAGGACTTGGTATGCCAAGATCAATAGCTTCTTGCTATCTCTGAATTTTGTTCAGTGCAAATCAGATCCAAATGTATATTTGAAGTTAATTAATGGTTCATTAATGATCATTGTGTTATATGTTTATGACCTCCTCATTACAGGAATCTCACGGGCTGAGATTGCTTCCTTAAAGGGTGCTATGAACCAAGCCTTCTCGATGACAGATTTGGGGCTCTTAAGTCAATTTCTGGGGCTTGAGATTGCTCAAACCAAAGATGGAATCAAGGTGTACCAGTCAAAGTATGCCTTGGATTTTCTTATCAAATTCAGAATGCAATATTGCAAAGCAATCAAAACTCCTTTCCTTTCAGGAGTGAAGCTAGAAGAAGATGATTCTCCACCGATGGTAAACAATACACTGTATAGGCAATTGATTGGATGTTTATTGTATCTGACACATACTAGACCTGATATTTGTTATGTAGTAAGTGTGGCTTCTAGATACATGGATCAGCCTCATGATATTCATTGGAAAGAATCCAAAAGGATCCTTCACTTTGTTCAGGGAACAAGGACACATGGGATCTTCTATAAAGCAAAATTTGATCTTGATTTGATTGGATTTACTGACAGTGATTGGGCAGGTGATAGCACAGATAGAAAGTCCACTTCAGGATATGTGTTCATGCTTGTAGAAAAACCAATCAGCTGGTCAAGCAAGAAACAGAGTGCCATTGCACTCTCATCTACATAAGCTGAGTACAGAGGAGTTGTTAATGCAGCAACTCAATGTTTATGGTTGCAGGGATTACTTCGAGAGTGTGGCTTCGAACCTGAGTAATCCACTACCATCTACTGTGATAACTAGAGTACCATTTGAATCTACAAATATCTAGTTCAGAAGTAGAGAACCAGACACATATAGATTCACATGCACTACATCAGAGATCTTGTGCATGATGGCACCATTCACCTACTCTTCTGATCATCTTCAGAACAAGTAGCTGATATCTTCACCAAACCATTTTGTGAGAAGAACTTCAGCAATATCAAATCACTAATGGGGATTTCTGATCATGCTATGAAAGCATGATTGGAGACAGGATTCTACAAATTTGTTTTAGAGTCCATGTTTAAGGGAGGATTTTCCCAAGTTGGTTTTGCCTCTTTCCTTGGTTGTATGGACTTGCAGTATGTAAAAGGGTGACTAAGCCTTGTTGCTAGGCCCTATATTTTTGATATATTACTCATAAATTCAGGCTTAAGGGGGGGTTTTAGAATAATCAACCCATAGTTTACCCACTTAGACATTAATTCATTTATTTTTGTCTTATTTGCCTAGTTCATGTGTCCCACCTTGTGCAAGTTGCTATTTTCCTATCCATAGAGGTCAAAATTGCCATATTTGACTCATGTAGTGCTTGGGAAATCCTTAGGAATCAAATCTACTTTATTCCTGGCCTCCTAGGCGCCTATCTGCTTTTTCTGCTTTATTGCCTGCTTTTTCAGTGTTTTAAGGCACATAGGAAAGCTAGACTAGGTGAGGTGAACTAGTTTTTTGTCCTCTTCATCCTCCACTCTTTTCTCCATCCAAAATAATGTATGAGCTGCCATTTCATCACTCTTTATCTTTCCCATGTGCCCTTTCCAATTCGTGAGCTCCATGACAGATTTGGGATCAACTTTTTACACCTATGGGGGATTTGCTTATTTTTGGTAAGCCTGCTTTATGCTAGATTTGGATGCTTCCTCATGCATTAGATTTCTTGATGTATTATATTTATTCAGAAACCTATGTTATTACAGGGTTGGCTATTGTACACTCATTTAATATAATTTTGTGTTACAGCTCCATATTCAGTCTCTTTTGTGAGCAATTTTGCATGATCAATTGTTAATTGTTGTGAGTGAAATTAATCTATTGCTGGCCTGAATTTATACAATCCATATGATGTTACTATGTGTAAGTATTTTGTTGGTCTTTGATAATATCTTATGTATTTTATGCTTAGTACCAAGCATATGTTTGAGTACCTTTGAGGTACATTAGAATAGGCTATTTATTGTATTTTTATACATGGAAAACCTATTATATGATTGATTTATCCAAATATTGTCTTAGCCTAATATAAGTGATGTAAATTTCATCTAGTACTACAAAATATAAATGTAAATTGTGGCTAGTACTACAAAATATAAGTGTACTGTGGATAGTACTACATAAGCAAGATGCATGTCAAAGAGTACTACATAAAAAAAAAATTTGGATAGTACTACATGATAAGGAATATTGTATCTTGGGGAGCTATGTAATGTCCCAAATTTTTCATTGGTTCAAAATGGCCAAATAATACTTTCCATATTCATGAAAGTTGTCAAATTGATGCTAAAGGTCAAATAATTGCCAAGGAACAAAATCACCAGTTTCCTAGGTTGGGGGTGGAAGCTTTGAGATTTGGAATAAGGGGAACAATAAATGATGTTTGAAAATTATACTAGAATAAATATTTAATAAAGGATATAAATAAATAAATACAATATAAAATCAAAGTGGAAAGTGATCTTGAGGACACATGGAGCATGTGGGACCCACACTAGCTAGAATTCCCATGTTAAATGGCATACACCTATTGCAATCTCAAATATATGGAAATCCTAATGTTTTGGATGTATTATAAGGTCAATATACTTGTCCATATACTTCATAGGTATAATTTTGGATGAAGTGTAACTAACATGAGCAAGGAAGAGCCAAATGGGGAGTTTCATGGACACTTGGCTAGATTCCCCTTACACTTATGACATCTATGACACAAATGATGGAGATTATATGAAATTTATGACACAAGTCAGATCTGAATACTTAAATATGACATATCTGAAATATCAGGTCAAAATAGAGCATCCAATAGAGATATCATGTGATTTGGAGAATCCCAATGGGTTCCTACTCAATTTAGGAGAAGATGGAAGGTGAAGAGAGAGGCCACATGGCATAGAATGAGAAGCCTCACCAATTCGAATTGGATTTTGTTTATGGATGTATTTGGAAGTTTATGAGACCATTAATTTTCATAAAATTCAGGGATCATCCATTAAAAGGATATTTTTTATTAGTTGTAAACTTTGTTGTTGTGAAGAGAGAGAGCTAGTGAGTGACTAGTTCATGCTTAAGACAATTTCGAGGGTGAAAGATTACCATGATAATTGGTGATTGGAGACACCACTTACTGCATTTATAATATACAGGTGAATATATATAATCTCTTTTACACTTCAGTATTTATATCATTCCCCCTCCCATCTCACATTCTTTCACCATATTTCAGCCCGGTGGAGTGAGGCGCACTTGGTGAGCCATTTAAATTTTTGAGGGAGATCCTCTTGCTACATAATTTTTTATTCTGATGTAAATAATATTATATCTCTTTTCAGAAATTTATCAGTTCTAAATTCCAATATATGTCATGTATTATTGATCGGTAATAAAGAAACAGTGTCATTTCCTACTTCCTTGTTGCAAACTCTTATACTATTGGTATATTTAAATGGATGTGTAAAAATTTATTATTCATGAATGAATGGAATTTAAATTAATAATATTTTAGTTTTAATATTCATTAACAGATATTTGGTGTCCATTGGGTCAAATTCCATAACCATTGGATTAAATTGCATCTCATTTCCCCAAGGGTTCAAAACTAGTTTTTATATATCGGATTGAAGGAAGTGATAATAAATATGGGAGTTTGATTCATTCCAAAAACGAGTCCCTTTTGGTGTCATATTCATATAAACTGCATAAATTTGATAATTTTATTTGGTTTTTGTACATTTGGGAGGCCATTCCGGAAATTACACGGGAGGGATTTGAGCCCCAAAATTGCTAGTTAAAGCATCTATCTTATTCAGAATTTGATATAGACTTCAAGAAGTAATTGGAATTCCATAATACATACCTAAAAATTATTATTAAGGTATTATATCACTCATACACCTTATGGTACAATTTGGGATCATTTGGAGCTATTTGGAGTCATCTACCATAGGGGGTTGAACCTCAAAACTACTAGTAAATTCATGGAGTTCTCTTGAATACCTATTAGAACCCAAAAACACATATTATTATGCAAATATAATTTAAGTAATGTATTATAACAGATAAAATTATCATACCAACCATTAGTTAAGGTTGTACAGTGCTCGGAAGAGATTTGTTCCACAACCCATGGGGATTTCCAGCACCCAAATTGACTAGTCTTGTCCCAAAAATTCTTCCCTTGAAAATTGAATACCATGGTTGGGTATATAAGTTTATTATATGTTTTATATACATTCTCATATTTCCCATAACCCCTTAGTATATTCCTCACCAAGTTTGAAATAAAATGGAGTAATTTTTGGATCAATTTAATTCATTTAACTAGAGTTGTAAGAAGTTGAATTTGAGTACACTTTGAAATAATTGAAGAATTGGTATTTTGATAAAATTTCCAAAAATGGGACATTACAGTGGTATAGAATCATGGTATTGGAACCTATTTAATTTATTTATGGTATAGATGAATTGAAGAAAGCCAAAAAGTCAAGTGGTGAGGAGATGACCAAGCAAGATAAGCAAGCATTCGAATTGATGGCTAGCCAATTTATGGGTAGTATAATTTTCCATGATGAAGAGAGAAATAATACCATCCATTTTGAAAACAAGAATGATTTCTTTACTGAATTTATGAAAAATAATTCAAATAAGAACTCATTAAGGAATAGTCATCAATGCACAAGTAGGGAGGAGACCAAGGAGCTACAAATTTGTGTGGGTGGTGAAGAAGAAAAATCATTACATCAAGAGGATAGAAATTCACTCCAAAATGAATTTGAAAAATATGATGAAACATCACATGAAAAGGAATAATAGTACCTTGAAACTATTGGATATCATTCTGAAACAAATTCTACAATGGACATGGACAAAAGGTAATATACTGATGGATGTTTGAACTATGATGGAGTACCTAATGATGGGTGCTCACAAATCTATGTTGGTGACATAGATATCATATCTAAAAATGTTTCTGAAATCCAAATTTCTCATGAGAATAAAGATTAAGACCTTGTAGCAGCAAGGGAAGAACCAAGATCAACTTCCCCATCACCACTTAAGCTTCAAGGAGTTGATCAAATCTAGAATGAAGAAGAAGAGGAGGTTCACTCTCATGAACCATCCTTTATTGAAGGATCCTTGAAGATGAGTGAGAGGTATATCCAAGAATACCTTAGCATAACCCATGACACTCAATCATTGGTATCAAATTCTTGTTGGAGATCCACTTCCTTGGAGGAGCCATCATTCCTTTAAGACATGGAGAAGATTCAAAGAGAAATGTGCAACATCGAAGATTGTAAAATGGTAGATTGTTTGGAGGATTCTCATGACATGGATGATCATGAGAGATGTATAAATTTAAATGTTCTTGATGGGTTTGAAATTGAATTTGAATATATGCAAACACTTGATGTGGTGGAAGAGGAACTTGAATTGTCTCTTGATGAAGGTTATGCAAATTTTAAAGAAGAGCATGATTCCTGTACATTGGAACCAATCAATGACAAAGGTTTCATAGTTTTGAAAGATATGCATGATACTAACCATATGGATCCTTACCATGATGAACATTATGCACTTTTTTATCATTTGGGTGAGTTAGTTCATTCTCCTACATCATACAATTCCATATTTTGCAGCATTCATCCTACTGAAGTATGGGTGAAAAGTTTCTTTTTATGGTGGCACATGAAGAGTATGTACGTTCTATTTCTCATTTTGATGATGGAATTATTAGAGAACCCTCTTATTTATATTTACAGAAGAATCCTTATTTACATTATGATTATACACATCTACATGGGTGCACCTATGATGTTCACTTGAGCCACTTGGAGACTCATGACTTTCCTTTCTCCTTTCCTAGTCTACTTGAAGTTGGAGTAACTTCATCCCACACTTGGGGGAAGAGTTATATGATTGAACAAAAATTTTATTGGAAGCAACATCCTTTGATTTTACATGATGATATACATATTCATGAGTGTATTGATGAGACTTCTTTGAGCCACTTGAATTCTTCATGTTTTCCTTACTCCTTATTTTGTTCAGATTTTTGGGGAGGTTCTCCATTCACTTATGGGATGAAAGAACACATAGATGATTATATTGATGAACATTACCTATCATTTGGAGCACATTATTATTCACATTTGCAGAAGAATTCCTTGTTACTTTCTGATGATGCACATCTACATGGATGCACCTATGATATGCATATGAGTCACTAGAAGACTCATGGTTTTCCTTGCTCAACACTTGGTTCATTTGATGTTGAAGGAACTTTATCCAGCATTGGGGTGAACAGATTTATGATGTGAGAATATTTTTGTTACCAGCTACATACATTGTTATATATTAATGATTCACTCATTCATGGATGTATGGGTGAGAGTTCTTTGAGTCATTTGAAGTCTCCTTGTTTTTCTTGCTCATTATTTGGTTCAGATTTGAGTGGAGATTCTTCATCCACTTCTTGGATGAAAGAATACATGGATGAATATTTTGATGCATATCAAAACCTTTTGGAGAAGCATTATAGGACATGTGATCCTCACCTATGTCGTTGGATCAGATTTTATTGGTCACTCGAAGCATGTATGCACTTGGAAAATGGTAATCTACTCACTTCGAGGTATGAGCACTTTCATGATTTTTTGGTGAGGCACCTCCTTGATGTAAATTTTTAATATGTTGTTATGTAATTTGATGATATATATTATTTACTCATGATTTTTGGAATAATTCATACAATAAAATGATATCCATAAATTCTCTTTCATAATGGTATAATGGTATGGGTTGGAGAGCACTCTCAATTGTTGGAGTGCAATGCAAGCAATGGGACCCTGGCATAGTTTTTAGTCCCATTGATTTCAAATTATTTGGGAAACAAGAAGTATGGGAGATGGATTCCCCACTTAATAATGTGATGTTAATAAGAGCAGTGCAGCAGAAATCATGGTGGTTCCTCTATAAAATATTCATGGAATATCAAGGACTCAAAGTGGGCAGCTCAGTGGAAACTTCAAAGAATCATACAGAAAGCAAGTTCTTCAACAAACATTTTTGAAATTTCTTGAGAACAAGGAATATTGGGAAGGGAGTATTTGTAATGTCCCAAATTTTTAATTGGGTAATAATTTCCAAATCACACTTTCCATATTCATGAAAGTTGTCAAATTGATGCTAAAGGTCAAATAATTGCCAAGGTGGAAAATCACTAGTTTCCTAGGTTGGGGGTGGAAGCTTTGAGATTTGGAATAAGGGGGAAAATAAATAATGTTTGAAAAATATAATAAAATAAATATTGAATAATGGATATAAATAAATAAATAAAAGGGAATATAAAAGTGGCAAGTGATCATGAAGACACATGGAGGATGTGGGACCCACACTAGCTAGAATTCCTATGTTAAATGACATCCACCTCTTGCAATATCAAATATATGGAAAGCCTAATGTTTTGGATGGATTATAAGGTCAATATAATTGTCCATACAATTCATAGGTATAATTTTGCATGAAGTGTAAATTACATGAGCAAGGAAGAGCCAAATGGGGAGTTTCATGGACACTTTGCTACATTCCCCTTACACTTATGACATCTATGACACCAACGATGGAGATTCTATGACAGTTATGAAAAAATTCAGATATGAAGCCTTAAATCTGACATATCTGACATATAATTTTGAAACATAGCATCCAATAGAGCTCTCATGTGATTTGCAGAATCCCAATGGGTTGCTACTCCATTTAGGAGAAGATGGAAGGTGAAGGGAGAGGCCACATGGCATAGCATGAGCAGCCACACCAATTCGACTTCGATTTTGTTTATGGATGTATTTATAAGTTGAGGAGACGATTAATGTTTATAAAATTAAGGTAGCATCCATGATAAGGATATTTTTTATCAGATGTGAAATGTGTTGTTCTGAAGAGAGAGAGCTAGTGAGTGACTATTTCATGTTTGAGCCAATTTCGAGAGTGAAAGATTCCCATCCTAATTGGTGATTGGAGAGGAAAATTAGGTATTTCAAGGAGATTCAATGGATTTATAATATATATTTTCAGATACATCATCTTTTATACACTTCAGGATTCAGCTCATCCCCCCTCCCATCTCACATTCTGTCACCATATTTCATCCCAGTGGAGTCAAGCTCACTTGGTGAGCCATTTATATTTTTGAGGGAGCTCCTCTTGCTCAATAATTTTTTATTCTGATTTAAATAATATTCTATCTATGTTAATGAATTTATCATGTATAAAGGATAATATATTTTATGTATTATTGATCAGTAATAAAGAAGCAGTTCCATTTCCCACTTCCTTATTGCAAACTCTTTTAATATTGGTAGATTTGAATGGTTGTGTAAAATATTTATTATTAATGAATGAATGGAATATAAATGAATAATATTTTAGGTTTCATATTCATTAATGGATATTTTTTTTCCATTGGGTCGAATTCCATAACCATTGGATTAAATTGCATCTCATTTTTCCAAGGGTTCAAAACTAGTTTTTATATATCAGATTGAAGGAAGTGATAATAACTATGGGAATTCGATTGGTTCATAATATGAGTCCCTTTTTATTTTATATAAATATTTCCTTCCTCAATTTTAGAATTTGAGTGGGTTTCTGTATATTTGAGAGGCCATTTCGGCCATTACTTGGGGGGGATTTGAGCCCCAAAATTGCTAGTTAAAGCATCTATCTTATTCAGAATTTGATATAGACTTGAAGAAGTAATTGGAAGTTAATAATACATATTTAAAAATTATAATAAAGTTATTATATCACTCATATACCTTCTAGTACAATTCAGGAGCATTTGGATCTATTTTGAGTCATCTACCATTGGCGGTTAGAACCTCAAAACTACTAGTAAATTCATGGATTTATCTTGAATACCTATTCGACCCAAAAATAAAATATGATGCTGAAAATATAATTTAATTAATTTATGATAATAGAGAAAATTATCATACCCACCATTAGTGAAGGTTGTATAGTGCTTGGAAGAGATTTGTTTCAAGACCCAGGAGGGATTTTCACTTCCCAAATTGACTAGTCTTGCCCTGAAACTTCTTCCCTTGAAAATTGCAGAACATGGCTGGGTATATTATTTTATTATATGTCTGATATAAGTGCTCATATGTCCCATCATCCATCAGGAGCTTCCTCACCAAGTTTGAAATAAATTGGAATAATTTTGGGATCAATTGAATCCATTTAACTAGAGTTGTAAGAAGTTGAATTTGAGTACATTGTGAAATAATTAAAGAATTGGTATTTTGATAAAATTTCCAAAAATGGGACATTACAAGCTACCTACTTGGGTGAAAGACTTGAGACTACAGTTATTAGGTGGTGATAGTCAAGATTTTTGAAAAAAAAAACATATGTATTATGATAAAACACATTGAGATGAAGTTTTAATTCAATGAATTCATGGTCATGTAAAATGAATTCCAATACATAGTTACTGATGAGCATATTTCAAATTTGTGACAATCCACTATCAATATCATATTTGAGTTATTTATGAGATAATCTTGGTATGGAAGTAAATTCCTAGTATGGCAAAGAGTGTCTCTCTCATTGAGAGGGAGTCTTGAAACTATTGCTTCAAGAGTTCTTCCCATGAGACTTGTGTTGTATCAAGTCGGAATATATGGAATATTAGGTTTATATATTCTCCATGGAACTTATTTCCTATTAATTTCACTAACTTATGTTGTATTAAGATAGGACCTTGTCCTATTCAGGAGAGATGCTTGTACTGGGATCTTATGTTATATTCACATCATGACCTTATGTTGTATTAAGGTTGGAGAATTTTTTCGTATCAAGTCAAATGATTCTCGTAGATGATACCCTATGAGATGTTTCTCCTTAACTAGAGATGGACTTATGTTGTATCAAGTCTAGAACTTATGTTGTATTAATTTCATGGTCCTTCATTGTATCAATACCACATGACTTATGCGGTATTAATTCTATAGGATATACTATGTGATTTATGGTTAGTCATTGTCACTAGGCGCTATGACTCTCCTTTAGGGATTAACTACCCCTAGAGTGCTTTACTTTAGCATGTGATTATATGACGTGGGGTAATACATATGAGCATAGATTCAGAACAATTATTATGAGTATGATATGATAAATATGATTAATTGATTAAACACTCATGGACCATGCATAATTAATTAAATAAGATGAGCACAAAGATAGAGAGAGAATTAGAATTTCCCATGTATTCCTCCAAGTGAACTCAAATTAAAAAGACATCAGTTGAGTCTTAGTTGTGATAAACAAGTTTCAGTTAATTAAGGAATCATCTCCTTAATTTATGAAAAGTGGTTGTTGAAGATGCCAATGATGAAGAAGCACTTTCTACATCCAGTTTTGTTCAGTTACATTCATTTATGTTTAGTTGCATTCAATTCAGATCAGTTACTTGCGGTTCCATTCTGTTCAGTTCAATTCAAATAGTTAACAACGCAGTTAGATGAAGTTAACACCAGTGAATTCAATGAGGGTGCATATCTTCTGTGTTGGAGATAATTATGAGGTGACAACTTGGAACCAAGTTGGAAATGCTGTAAGGTTGAATATGAAATAGTGTTCACAATGTTAACATTGTGACCAGTGCACAAATGCATGCAACCATTCACTACCTTCGTTGTTGAATGATTTTGGCTTGTTATTAAAAGTTCTATGCAGTTAGAAATACTAGTACAGTGTTTCGTATGATTTCTATTCTCTTGTTCTCCCTTTTCAGGAAATAGTCTATTGTGTTGTAACCATTATCTGTCGACTATCTACGATACTCAAATGATTGTTGGGTTTTTCATCCTCTATATTTTGATGGTTTTCACAGGGTACATCATGTGTCTTATGGATTAAATACTTTGTGTGATTGAATTTCTTATGAGATATGGATGCACTAGATTTGTTTATCAAAAGTTTTAAATTTCAAGAATATCCATTATTGCTCAAACATTAGTAGATACAAGAGATCATTCAAGTGTACTTCTCATCTTTCCAATGTGTTATTTTTAGGTTCAAGTTGTGGGAAACCTTCTATCATAATTATTTAAAGGAAGATCGTGATAACAGGTTGATATGTATCAAATCTAGAAGGATGTGGGATGAAACTATAGAGCGTTATGTTTTTCCAAAACACTACAACCTAGAAATTTTTACCCATAAGTTTTGGATAGGGATTGATGGTTCATATTAATACATGACCCTAGATCAAAACATATTTTTCAGAAAATAGTGCAATCATTGCAAATGATGAAGATAATAAGGTTAATGGGGATGGAGAGTGATATGTACATATTTTATTTCACTATTTATTGTTATCTTAATTATCTAACTATATTGTTTATTTTCACCTTATGATAGTGGAAATGGAAATTTAATTATTGGATGTTTTTCAACAATTTTAGTTGGCTGAAATATTTGTGGGGATCTCTATGGATTTTTTAGGCTAGGGTTTTTGCAGGTTTCTAGGTTTTTTATATTTCCTCTCATCCCAACTCTAAGGTTTTCTTCATGAGAATCCTCCACAATGTCGAAGAAATGGATCAAATATTTGAAGCCAGGCCCTATTTGTATAGTTTTGTGGTTTTATTCCTATGATATTGGATAGAGAAATCCATCCCAGATAAGGAGTACTTCTACTTTTCCCCCATATGAATCCATGTTTATCCTCTCTCACTTCAATTCTGGCTCCTTGAAACCCTATAGGGGATTATCAATACTTTGGGATCCTTTTTCAAGATCTTTAAGGCCACAAAAATAGGTCACTAAATATGTTATGTAAGGATATGCATC
>LPNX010933307.1:0-10126 GCA_001517045.1 Pseudotsuga menziesii
TTTCAGTGTTTTTTATTAAAATTAAATTTTTCCAAAACTTAGGCTATTTTTTAATAGTTTAATTGGAAAATTTGATTTTGTAATAAAAGTGGGCCAATTAATCGATTTCAGTCATGTAGGTGCTCATTTTCAAGCTAAGAGCACCATGTAAACCCATGGCCCCACTATTTCCTAAGTTTTGAGTGATCTTCCATCACTCAGGTCAGAAAGCCCCAAAAATCAATTATTGATTATTTTAATTAATAAATCGATGAATAATGGAGCAAATCCAAAATCAATAAATCAGTGGATTCTCAACCGATTTGACTAAAATCAATCAGATCTGGATCAGATTGACTAGATCTGACAAATCCTTGACTGAAGGAGGGGATCAAATCAGATCCAGAGTTGATCTACAGCTGTCTTCATGGGGAATTACGCCCTCTCTCTCTCCTCCACACGTGTGTACTCTCCTGGATGCTCTGTGGGCCGATGTGTCGGTGT
This sequence comes from Pseudotsuga menziesii, assembly GCA_001517045.1. NCBI lineage: Eukaryota > Viridiplantae > Streptophyta > Pinopsida > Pinales > Pinaceae > Pseudotsuga > Pseudotsuga menziesii. The sequence goes on from LPNX010933307.1 coordinate 484, forward strand.
ATGGGTTGATGTGTCAGGTCAATCAAGCCCCCGGTTGACAAGTAGGCTCAATACAGCTTTAGTTATGCATTGATGGACTCTCCCTCAGTTGATTTCAGTTGATTCCATGAGGAGTTGCGCCCCCCCTGGGCTGGATGACCTGTAATTTGTATATATCCTGTTTGAGGCTCCCTCTTCCAAGCTAGTTAGAGATAGACTGAAGGGCTTGCCATTGTAACTGTGTAGTGATCTTAATTTTTTGAAATAAAGAGAAGCTTTGGAGGCTCAATTGTGGAGTACCTTTCATGTGTGGATTGTCATTGTCATGCTGCATTCGAGGTGAAACTGCTATTTTTCCATTTTTTTGCACTTAACTATTGTCTGCCTGAATGGTTGTTGAGATCATAAGGATAAATAATTTTAAGTAATCTTACTTACTTCTATTTGCTGCATATGTTTGAATTATTTAATACCTATATGTTAAATAAGATTATTTGCATACTGTATCATCCCCTTCTCATATGTATCTTCAGATTTGATAGTTTTGTTTGCAGGAGTTGTTTTGTAGCTTACAGGTTTGCCGTGACTAGAAGATCTATGGTTCAGGTTTGATTCCATTGATTTCCAGCAGAGATTTCTAATATCGTGCCCCTCGGTGCTTCACTACCAAGTTTTCTCTGCAGATCTACTTCAACAACAAGCACCTTTCTTCCCCTTTCTCTCCTTTAAAAAAAATCTTAAATTTTCTTCAAACTGGTTACTTTAAAGGTTTCTTATTACTCTGATCTATCTCATTAATAAAAATACACATAGATCTAATTAGTAAGATCCCTTCCAAATTCTAGATCTTAGTTTTGTTTTGCACATAAAGTTCAATTTCAAGAGATCTAGCTAAAATTACCATATCGTCGCAAGCATTTTTAGTGAAAATTTGTAGCTTGCTATTAAGGTAGTTTCATTTGCTGTACAATAAAATTTAATATTCTGCAATATCAGTACATATTTAATTTTCTGCACAAACAGCAATCCAGGATCCCAAGGAAAGCTTGCTTTCCTTGGTTCATTTTTCGTCTGTTTAGCTAGTTTTAACTTCATTTTTTTGAGATAAGGTAGACTGATCCAAAGGTACTCTTAAAGTGCTTTTGGGCATTTGTTATTCTAACATTATCGCTGTATTTTATTAGGTCTGACAGAAAATAAAGGAATCTGCTGTCCGAAGTGGCCTCAGGAGCATTCAAATCCCCCCAGGGGTCTCCCTTTTCACCAAAATCTTAAATTTTTTGCAAAGTTGTAAAATCTTGGTTTCATCCTATATAAGGACCAAGAATTTTCTGATATATCAGTTCTATGATACTGTAACCATTAATAAATAAAATAATTTTTGGAATAGGCTCTTTCGAGCCCATTCCCCATCCCCCCTGGGGGGGATTTGCGTCGGTGTCCTTTTCGTCGCTTTCTGCTTATTTCTTTTTTAAACTAGAATTGATCTAATCTGCAGGGTAGTATGCTTTAGTTCATTATTAATATCATACTCCATATTTTACATTTCAAAGTAATCATTATACTTACCCCACGATTTCCCGATTGACCCGAAAGGGGAAAGAGATTCATGGTAGGACTAATTAGAAAACCAGAATTGTGTATTTGTTTTATTTTTCATCTTTTATTTATCAGCAATTTTAAAATTAACCCCTCCTCGATTCGCCGATTGAGATCCACTTGGATCGAAGAGGTTCCTAGAGGGTTTTCCTTTTAAACAAGAACACTCAGTTTAAAACTTATTAAAATTGACAAGACTCCAGTGTGTATGCTCTGCACTTGGCTGAAGTTCATCCAATCGGTCAAGTTGTATCAAAAGCACTTGGGTGAATAGTATAATTAGGACTCACTCTCCCCAACTAACAAACCATCAGGTGAAAGAGATTCGTGGTAGGACTAATTAGAAAACCAGAATTATGTATTTGTTTTGTTTTTCATCTTTTATTTATCAGCAATTTTAAAATTAACCCCTACTCAATTCCCCGATTGAGATCCACTTGGATCGAAAGAGGTTCCTAGAGGGTTTTCCTTTTAAACAAGAACACTCAGTTTAAAACTTATTAAAATTGACAAGACTCCAGTGTGTATGCTCTGCACTTGGCTGCGGTTCGTTCGATCAGTCAAGCTATATCAAAAGCACTTGGGTGAATAGTATAATTAGGACTCACTCTCCCCAACTAACAAACCAACAGGTGAAAATCCAACACCTAGATCAAACCTTTACGATGGCAAAATACCCAAAAGAAGCAGGAACTTACTGAAAAGTGTCCTTGGGGCGTCGATCTCTGTCACACCCTAATGGGTGCGTTACGAACAATAGCCCCAGAGACTCCATTTCAACCCATGTATTCCTTGCGGGTAGCCATGAAGGTTTAGTTTTGGACATACTCCAAGTACTCTCGGGTATATCTGGAGTCCCCCCTTAGCCTAATTTTAATCAACTCACACTTCAAACTTAACTAAAAACTTACCAAGAGGCAATCGCAAAACATTCACTCCAAGAACATGCAAGCATATTGATTCTATTTTTTACTCCATTCTAAGGCACTGGTTAATTTCTTACTTTATATATATATATATATATTGTGTCTAAGCATTGTGCTTTCGTGTGTTCATCTTTTACATCTTGCCATCTTTGATTATCTATAGTTAAATTGTAAACTCCTAAAATAACTCAGTCAGTTTAAACATCACAACACTAAGTAATTCCCCTTAGTAACTTAATAGGGTCTACCCCCCTTGGCTTCGTTAGGAGTTGAGACTAAATGGAGGAGTCAAGAACAAGGTGACAGCCTTGACTCGAGACTCGCCCCCAAGGACACACCGAGTGGCTTGAAGATTTCTGCCACGCGACCCAGGTGTGTGAAAGGCGGCAACACTTTTTGGCGCCGTTGTCGGGGATAAATCTTTTTATTCCCGAGTACGACTTTTGTTTTCTTCCTTTTTTGTTTTTGCTTTGTTTGATGAATGCTTAGAGTAGATCTTTAATTTTCATCTGGCGACTCCGCTAACCTTTTTCTAGTTTTATTTTTACAAAGAAAAGCAAAAAATATTTTTTGTGAAAAGATTTATAAATGCTTATTTTTCTTTTTCACATGGCGACTCCATTGAAGGGATAAAACCCTGTTATCTCATAAACTTGTGAAGTTTTGTTGTGTGTAGATGATCCCATGCGACATGTTAAAACCTTTAAAGCTCATCACTTGACAGCTCCACCTTTTCAGTACAAGGTTTAATCATTATATCAAATGCATACTATTAATTTTTGATATGGATGAATTAAAGGAGAAGTATGGTGCCCAGTTAACCGGAAGGTTTCAGCCTATCGATTTCTCAAACATCCCCGGTTTTCCTAACTATTGTAATGGTTTTGGGGATGCATATAACTGGCTTCTGACATTTCATGGAGATTATGGTGACTTGGCTATTTGGCATGTCAAATCTTTCCTTCAGTTGATTCCTGACTTCAATGTTCTTCATGAAGACAATATGATGGAAATGTTTGCTAGTACTTTTTTGGGTGAGGCCGGTTGGTGGTTCTATCAAGGCCTTCCTGATAAATGTATAACTTCTTTTCCAAACTTCCTTTGGATGTTTTTAGAGCAGTGGCATGATGGTAGGGGTAGTATGAATGGTTTAAAAAAGTTCCTTGAAAATATTTGTACCTTCTACCTATCTGGGACAAAGTATCACATGGAAGCATAAGATGGTCCTTTTTCCATGATACAAAGTATTGAAGACTTGGAATCACTTCTTGAACATTTAAGTAAAGAGGAAGTCCATGATACTCCCATCAAAAAGCATCCTAGAATTTATTTAAGAAAGGAAGAAATTAAGTGTCTTCTTAAAGAGTATGAGGTATCTCCCAATACACAGCAAGATTCTGAGGAAGGGAAAATCCAAGATGATCCTATTGAAGAGCTTCGGGAGGAGCCCTTGATGGAACACATTGTTGAAGACTCTCCTCATGTCATGATCCAGTGGATTATTCCTCTGAAAGATCCAATATGGTACATGGTTCATAGAAACGGCGTTTGAAGAAATCGGACGGCAAAACAAAATACACAGATCGGAAGCATTTCCCTTCCGCAACGGCGGAAGCTTCCAAGCTTTTCTCCTTCCGCAGATTGGGGCTCGAAAGCATTTCCCTTCTGCAACAGTGGAAGCTTCCAAGCTTTTCTCCTTCCGCAGATCGGAGGTCGGAAGCATTTCCCTTCCACAACGGTGGAAGCTTCCAAGCTTTTCTCCTTCCGCAGATCGGGGCTCAGAAGCATTTCCCTTCTGCAACGGCGGAAGCTTCCAAGCTTTTCTCCTTCCGCAGATCGGGGCTCGGAAGCATTTCCCTTCCGCAACGATGGAAGACAAAGTAACTAAGACTTCCAACTTGAAAACCAGCTGATAGCCGATTGAAATAAAATTCGTTGGAATAGTTGCTTATCCTCTTCCGCAACGGCGGACGAGCAGATGAATTCAACCTTCCGACTTAACCCCTGCAAGCGGTCGTGCGGGGACATTTCAGAAATGGTTTTTGTAAGATCTTGATGCTGTATGATGCCGCGTTGATAGGGAGATGAATAGTCAAGGGCAGTTGGCAGAAGGAGGTGAACAGTCGTGTCCTTGAGAGTTTTGCCTTTTGTAAAGGCAAAGAAGAGTATAAAGGAGAGTTCGTGAAGAAGCACAGACAATCGGATTTTTCTGAGTTATAGAAGCTGGGCAAGTTTGCTGAAAAGAGGATCCACATGCTTTTGAAGTCGACCATCCCTAGTTGTTACTTGGCTTCTTTGATTGCTGAAGTCCAGTTTGTAACTTTCATAGAGGAGGTCTTAAAGAATTTGCTGTTGATACCTAGTTTATGTGATTGTCAAGAGTCGATCTGTCTTCTCTGTTCTATTTGGATTCTCTTTGCTTGGAAATCCAATTTGTATTATTCCAGAGAAGAGGTATTGGAGACTTTTTCCCATACTACTGAACTGATTTGCAGAGTCCAGAAACATTTGTACCATTTATTTAAAAGAATTAATTGGATCGGTTCCCATTGGAGAGGGACCTGGAGACGTAGCCCAATGGAGGGGGTGAACTCCATTATCAATTTCTATCTGTGATTTTGGGTTCTGTGTTTTCTGCTTGGCATTTGTTATCAGTCTTGTTTTCATTCCTGTTCTGAGCATTTAATTTTCTATTAATGATGTTCCATTAATTAACCTATTGCACGCATTCTTCTACAACAAACTTTTAATGCACTAAAGTTGAGGTCCTACGGATCATATTTGGTATCAGAGCTGGTTGACTGTTGTGCAAGTTTGTGAATGCTTACCAGGTCCAGGTTAAAGCTTGGTGAAGGAGAATTAGTTGAAGGAGATCCTGAGATTGGCTCCAGGAGGACATTCTCAAGAACCATGTCTTCTCCACGAGGGGAAGAAGAAGGACATACCGAACGGGAAAAACCTGTCATTTCTGAAACTGAGTTTTTGGAAGCCTTTATGAGCATGAAATCCATGATGGAACTTCTACTCGAAGAGTGAGCAGAAAGGAAGAAGAAAGAAGAAGGATCTTCATCCAGAGATGCAGCAATGAAGCCGGAAGAAAAGGGTAAAGGAGTAGGAGGTGATGGTGATCCTCCTGATACTAAACAGACTTTTTCTTCTTCTCATACTTCTCATAATGCAATTCCTAATATGCCTTATTTCAAATTGGATGTAAAATTTGAATTACCTATTTATAATGGAGATGTGGACGCTGAAAAATTAGACAATTGGATCAAGTAGCTTGAAGTATATTGCAGGGTGCAGGGCATTAATGATGACCCTTCCAGAATCCAATTGGCCACTTTGAGAATGAGTGGAATGGCTCTTACTTGGTGGGAGAGCAAGATTCAGCAAGATCTTCGAAAGAATGGTAAAATTATTTCAGTTTGGAATGAATTCATTGAAGTATTAAGAAAGCAATTTTATCCTTTAGGTCACATGCAGCAATTAACCATGAATTGGCAAATGTTTAGACAACCTAAAGGACAAAGCATTCAATACTATACTCATGAATTCCGAAAGAGGGCTATTGCATTGAATGTTTCATTAGATACACAGGAAACTCTTCTTAAGTACATTGGTGGCATGCATTCTTATTTGAAGCATACTTTGTTGATGTTTAATCCTAGTAATTTGGATGATGTATGTGTTCAAGCTACCCATTTAGAAGCCAAGGGTAAGCATGATAATGATACTTTTGTGAAGAATTCATTTAAATTTGACAGCAAATCAAAAGGTAAAGATAAGGGGAAAAAGAAGATGGCTACTGTTAAGAAAGAGGGTGAAAAGCCTACGTGTTCGCATTGTCAAAAAGGACATGATGTCTCCAAGTGTTGGAAACTTCATCCGGAGTTAAGGCCAAAGAAGTACGGAGGAAACAAAGACAAAGGAAAAGCAAAATCTACTACAGCATTTGTTCAAGACTTGGGATCTGACTCAGGTGATGAAACGAGGGTTATAGCTATCGGAATCCAAGGTAAGGATAAAAGTATCTCACTTCCCATTGATGCACCATCAAGTTCTAGTGCAAGTACAAGTCTGCCATCTACTTCTAAGCAAAATGATAAAGATAGAAGTGCACTGTTTCATGTTCGTGTCATTGCAAATCACACAAATATTGATACATTGTTTGATAGTGGTTCATAAGCAAATCTGATATCAGAAGAAGTGGTTAAGAAATTGCATTTAGTTATTGTGCCTCATGAAAATCCCTATCCTCTAGGTTGGGTTACTAATGATACACGATTGGAAGTTACAAGGAAATGTGTATTAAAATTTGCAATTACTGAAAAGTTTAGGGATGAGGTAGAACTAGCTGTAGTGCCACTTGACATTTGTGGAATTGTACTTGGGAGTCCATATTTGTATGACCGAAAAGCAGTCTTTTATAAAGAGTAGAATAAGTATCATCTTTTTAAAGAAGGTATGGAATATATTGTACGAGCACATAAGATAAAAACCAATCTAGCAATAGTCTCTGCAGGACAAATGAAGAGGTTGGTAAATTCTAGTAATAATTTTGTGTTGATGATGGTTAAGATGAAAAATGATGAAGTCTCTAAATCTTTTGAAGAATGTGACCCTAAGCATAAATCTGAACTTATTGACATCATTTCTAAGTATGATGATTTGTTTCAAGATCCGAAGGGGTTACCACCGAAGAGAGAGATTCAGCATGAGATACATTTGCAGCAGGATGTGCCACTCCCAAACATAGCCATGTACCGGATGTATGTAATGCAGAATGAGGAGATCAAGAAGTAGGTTCAGGAGCTGATTGAGAAGGGGGTCATCCAGCCCAGCACTTCTCCTTGTGGCTCTCCCATAGTCTTGGTTCCAAAGAAGGATGGGTCGTGGAGGATGTGTATCGACTACAGGGCCCTTAACAAAATCACCATCAAAAACAGGTATCCTCTTCCTCGCATTGATGATTTGCTTGATCAGTTGAAACATGCAACTTACTTTACAAAATTGGATCTGCGTAGTGGGTATCATCAAATCCGTGTTGCTGAGCATGATGCTTGGAAAATAGCTTTTAAAACAAAACAGGGTTTGTATGAATGGCTTGTGATGCCTTTTGGGTTGTGTAACGCACCTGCTACTTTCATGCGGGTCATGAATGATGTCTTTCGTTCATTCATTGATGATTTTGTCATTGTGTATCTAGATGATATCCTTGTGTTTAGCAACACTTGGGAAGAGCATGTTGTACATGTGAAAAAAAATTTAGATGTACTGAGAAAGGAAAAGCTTTATGTAAAAATGTCTAAATGTGAATTTGCTAAAACTTCTTTAGTATATCTAGGCCATATCATTGGTGGAGGCCACCTACGAGTGGACCCAGCCAAGGTTGCTATCATTGTAAATTGGGCACGGCCTAACACTGTTACTGAAATCAAAAGTTTTCTGGGTGCAGTTCAGTATTGGAGGAAATTCATTTCTGGGTTTTCTTCCATTGCTACTCCATTACATGCGTTGACAAGCATTAAAGAAATTTTCGAGTGGGGAGGCAAGCATCAGAGAGCCTTTGACACTTTGAAGGAAATAATTAGCACCGTACCAGTTCTGACATTGCCATATTTGCAGCAGCCATTTGAGATTGAAACCGATGCCAGCGAGTTTGCCATGGGAGCAGTTTTGATGCATGGAAGGAAGCCAGTCTGTTACCATTCAGAAAAATTCTCTACTGCGGTAAGTAACTATCCGACCTATGACAAAGAATTGTATGCTTTAGTACAGAGTGTGAAGAAGTGGAAACATTATATCATGGGAAAAGAGACAGTCATACATACTGATCATCAGCCACTTCAATATTTACAATCTCAAACTAAGATACAACAAAGTAGGCATTTAAGATGGATGGGGTTCTTACAACAATTTCATCTCGTCATTAAGTACAAAAAGGGAATTCATAATAAAGTAGCAGACATGTTATCAAGGCCACCTACAAATGCTTCAATCATTCTTCAGAACAGTTCATTAACACATGAAACTTATATTGAACAGTATGCAGAAGATAAAGATTTTAAGAAAGTATATGCATCACTAATACATGGTAAACAGGAAGAGAACTATTATGTGCATAATCAGCTCTTGTATCATCTCGGTAAACTCTGTATTCCAGAAAAAGAGAGAGTGCATGTGGTTCGAGAAGCACATAATTCATTGATTGCAGGACATTTTGGTGTAAGTAAAACGTTGTCTGTATTGCAGAATCATTGTTATTGGCCTCAAATGCAAGAAACTGTAGCTAAATATATAAGAGGTTGTGTTATGTGTGCAACAAGTAAGCCTAGCAATAGGAAATTGGGTTTGTACACTCCTCTTCCAGTTTCTTCTCATCCTTGGGAAAGCATTTCTATGGACTTTGTAGGAGGACTACCTATGTCTAGAAAAGGGCATGATTACCTATATGTTGTTGTGGATAGGTTCAGCAAAATGTGTATCTTAATGCCATGTAACAAGCAGATCACTGCTGAACAAACAGCTCTTTTATTCTTTCAAAATGTTTGGGTACACTTTGGGCTGCCCATGTCTATTATATCTGATCGAGATTCCCGGTTCTTGGGAAAATTCTGGTCAACTTTATGGGAGCTTATGGACACTAAACTGAAGAAAAGTACAGCTTTTCATCCAAAGACCGATGGGCAAACAGAGGTAGTAAACAGAACAGTGATTCAGCTGCTCAGAGGATATTGTAGTAGGCATCCTAAACTTTGGGATGAGCAGTTGCAGTACATACAGCATACTTACAATCATGCAATTCATTCTTCCACGCAAAAATCTCCTTTTGAAACTTGTTTTGGTTATCTGCCAAAAACACCGATGGAATTCTCTTTTGGAAAAGATGCAGTGGATGGACATCATGATGCAGAAAAAGATTTAAAGTTCATTCAGAGAATCCAAGCAGTACAGCAGGCAGTTCAGGAACAGTTGGAGAAGAGCCAGGCAAAGCATAAGGCCAGGCATGATAAGAATCGAATTGATCATCAATTTCAGGAAGGTGACAGAGTTTGGTTACACATCACCAAAGAAAGGATGAAAGGTGAAGGTAAAAAGATTAAACCTATCAGGTATGGTCCTTTTGAGATCTTGGAAAA
>LPNX010933307.1:10404-69254 GCA_001517045.1 Pseudotsuga menziesii
TTGATCCGGTGGATTATTCCTCTGAAAGATCCAATATGGTACATGGTTCATAGAAATGGCGTTTGAAGAAATCGGACGGAAAAACAAAATACACAGATCGGAATCATTTCCCTTCCGCAATGGCGGAAGCTTCCAAGCTTTTCTCCTTCCACAGATCGGGGCTCGGAAGCATTTCCCTTCCGTAACGGTGGATGCTTCCAAGCTTTTATCCTTCCGCAGATCGGAGGTCGAAAGCATTTCCCTTCTGCAACGGCAGAAGCTTCCAATATTTTCTCCTTCCACAGATCGGGGCTTGGAATCATTTCCCTTCTGCAACGGCGGAAGCTTCCAAGCTTTTCTCCTTCCGCAGATCGGGGCTCGGAAGCATTTCCCTTCCACAACGGCGGAAGCCAAAGTAATTAAGACTTCCGACTTGAAAACGAGCCGATAACCGATTGAAATAAAATTCGTCAGAACCGTTGCTTATCCTCTTCCGCAACTGTGGATGAGCAGATGAATTCAACCTTCTGACTTAACCCCTACAAGCGGTCGCGCGGGGACGTTTCAGAAACAGTTTTTGTAAGATCTTGATGTCGTATGATGCCGCGTTGATAGGGAGATGAACAGTCGAGGGCAGTTGGCAGAAGGAGGTGAACAGTCATGTTCTTGAGCATTTTGCCCATTGTAACGGCAAAGAAGAGTATAAAGGAGAGTTCGTGAAGAAGCACAGACAATCGGGTTTTTCTGAGTTATAGAAGCTGGGCAAGTTTGCTGAAAAGAGGATCCACATGCTTTTGAAGTCGACCATCCCTAGTTGTTACTTGGCTTCTTTGATTGTTGAAGTCCAATTTGTAACTTTCATAGAGGAGGTCTTAAAGACTTTGTTGTTGATACCTAGTTTCTATGATTGTCAAGAGTCAATCTGTCTTCTCTATTCTATTTGGCTTCTCTTTGCTTCAAAAGCTAATTTGTATTATTCCAGAGAAGAGGTCTTGGAGACTTTTGCCCATACTGTTGAACTGATTTGCAGAGTCCAGAACCATTTGTACCATTTTTTAAAAAGAATTAATTGGATCGGTTCCCATTGGAGAGGGACCAGGAGACGTAGCCCAGTGGAGGGGGTGAACTCTGTTATCAATTTCTGTCTGTGATTTTGGGTTCTGTGTTTTCTGCTTGGCATTTGTTATCAGTCTTGTTTTCATTCCTGTTCTGAGCATTTAATTTTATGTTAATGTTGTTCCATTAATTAACCTGTTGCACGCATTCTTCTACAACAAACTTTTAATGCACTAAAGTTGAGGTCCTACGGATCATGTCACCATAGCTGAAAACATTGAAGATTTGGTATATTCTCAAGTGTGTTGCAATGCTGATACCTTTCTAGAAATCCCTCTAGAGAAATCCCCTGAGCAACACATACCAAGTGATCCCATTGAATATGTCCAAAAAATTTCCTTGATTGAAGATAATATCGAATATCCTCTTCATGATATCATAACATAATCCTATAACGAAACTTGCGCCTTCATGGGGAATTGTGCCCTCTCTCTCTCCTCCACACGTGTGGACTCTCCTGGACGCTCTGTGGGTCGATGTGTCGGTGTATGGGTTGATGTGTCAGCTCAATCAAGCCCCCGTGTGACAAGTAGGCTCAGTACAGCTTTAGTTATGCATTGATGGACTCTCCCTCAGTTGATTTCACTTGATTCCATGAGGAATTGCGCCCCCCCTGGGCTGGATGGCCTATAATTTGTATATATCCTGCTTGAGGCTACCTCTTCCAAGCTAGTTAGAGATGGACTGAAGGGCTTGCCATTGTAACTATTTACTGATCTTCATTTGTTGAAATAAAGAGAAGCTTTGGAGGCTCAATTGTGGAGTACCTTTCATGTGTGGATTGTCATTGTCATGCCGCATTCGAGGTGAAACTGCTATTTTTCCAATTTTTTGCACTTAACTATTGTCTGCCTGAATGGTTGTTGAGATCATAAGGATAGATCATTGTATGTAAGCTTACTTAATTCTATTTTCTGCATATGTTTGAATGAGTTAATACCTGTATGTTAAATAAGATTATTTGCATACTGTATCATCCCCTTCTCATATGTATCTTCAGATTTGATAGTTTTGTTTGCAGGAGTTGTTTTGTAGCTTACAGGTTTTCCGTGACTGGAATATCTATGGTTCAGGTTTGATTCCATTGATTTCCAGCAGATATTTCTAATATCGTGCCCCTCGATGCTTCACTACCAAGTTTTCTCTGCAGATCTACATCAACAACAAGCACCTTTCTTCCCCTTTCTCTCCTTTAAAAAAAATCTTAAATTTTCCTCAAACTGGTTACTTTAAAGGTTTCTTATTACTCTAATCTATCTCATTAAGAAAAATACACATATATATAATTATTAATATCCCTTCCAAATTCTAGATCTTAGTTTTGTTTTGCACATAAAGTTCAATTTCAAGAGATCTAGATAAAATTACCATATTGTCGCAAGCATTTTTAGTGAAAATTTGTAGCTTGCTGTTAAGGTAGTTTCATTTGCTGTATGATAAAATTTAATATTCTGAAATATCAGTGCATATTTAATTGGCTGCACAAACAGCAAGCCAAGATCCCAAGGAAATCTTGCTTTCCTTGGTTCTTTTTTCGCCTGTTTAGCTAGTTTTAACTTCATTTTTTTTTAGATAAGGTAGACTGATCCAAAGGTACTCTTAAAGTGATTTTGGGAATTTGTTATTCTAACATGATCACTGTATTTTAGCAGGTCTTATAGAAAATAAATGAAGCTTCTGTCCGAAGTGGCCTCAGGAGCATTCAAATCCCCCCAGGGTTCTCCCTTTTCACCAAAATCTTAAATTTTTTGCAAAGTTGTAAACTCTTGGTTTCAGCCTATATAAGGACCAAGAAGTTTCTGATATATCAGTTCTCTGATACTGTAACCATTAATAAATAAAATCATTTTTGGAATAGGCTCTTTCGAGCCCATTCCCCATCCCCCCTGGGGGGATTTGCGTCAGTGTCTTTTTCGTTGCTTTCTGCTTATTTCTTTTTTAAACTAGAATTGATATAATCTGCAGGGTAGTATGATTTAGTTCATTATTAATATCATACTCCATATTTTACATTTCAAAGTAATCATAATACTTACCCCACGATTTCCCGATTGACCCGAAAGGGGAAAGAGATTCATGGTAGGACTAATTAGAAAACCAGAATTGTGTATTTGTTTTATTTTTCATCTTTTATTTATCAGCAATTTTAAAATTAACCCCTCCTCGATTCGCCGATTGAGATCCACTTGGATCAAAAGAGGTTCCTAGAGGGTTTTCCTTTTAAACAAGAACGCTCAGTTTAAAACTTATTAAAATTGACAAGACTCCAGTGTGTATGCTCTGCACTTGGATGCGGTTCGTCCGATCGGTCAAGTTGTATCAAAATCACTTGGGTGAATAGTATAATTAGGACTCACTCTCCCCAACTAACAAACCATCGGGTGAAAATACAACACCTAGATCAAACCTTTACGGTGGCAAAATACCCAAAGGAAGCGGGAACTTACTAAAAAGTGACCTCGGGGTGCCGATCTCTGTCACACCCTAACGGGTGCGTTACTAACAATAGCCCCACAGACTCCATTTCAGCCCACATATTCCTTACGGGTAGCCGTGAAGGTTTAGTTTTGGACATACTCCAAGTACTCTTGGGTATATCTGGAGTCCCCCCTTAGCCTAATTTTAATCAACTCACACTTCAAACTTAACTAAAAATGTACTAAGAGGCAATCACAAAACATTCACTCCAAGCACATGCAAGCATATTGATTCTATTTTTGACTCCATTCTAAGGCACTGGTTAATTTCTTACTTTATATATATATTGTGTCTCAGCATTGTGCTTTTGTGTGTTCATCTTTTACATCTTGCCATATTTGATTATCTATAGTTAAATTGTAAACTCCTAAAATAACTCAGTCAGTTTAAATATCACAACACTAAGTAATTCCCCTTAGTAACTTAATAGGGTCTACCCCCCTTGGCTTCGTTAGGAGTTGAGCCTAAACAGAGGACTCAAGAACAAGGTGACAGCCTTGACTCGAGACTTGCCCCCAAGGACACAACGAGTGGCTTGAAGATTTCTGCCACGTGACCCAGGTGTGTGAAAGGCGGCAACACTGCCCATGCATATTCCGTCGATATGGATCAACTCATGCGACGGGGAGTAGATGAACCATGTAGCTGTTTCGAGGTTTGGAGACCATCTACTCGCTCCATCAGCAAATCCAATGTATCGATCCAAGGTAGGATCCATTAGGAGCAATGAGGGGAAACAATACATAAGACTCAGTTTCAAAAATGTGTAAAACAAAAAAGGGACAAGACTATATTACAAGCTGAACTACCGTCACTTAAAGAGGTGACGTTAGAGGGAAAGTGGTTTGGACTTTCAGGGGATCAACAGTCATTCCTTTGTATGACATGATGAACCCTAAGAGACGGCCTGTTGGGACACAGAAAACACACTTGAAAGGGTTCAAGCAGATTTTGTACTTGCGACATCGCAAGAAGGCTTGCCACAAGTCATCTATGTGGTGTGCTTGCTTCTGTGATAGCACAATGAGGTTGTCAAGATAGACCAACATGATGTGGATGAGGTCGCCGAAATAGTGTGTCATGGCACACTAGAAGGTGACTCCAGCATTCTTCAGACCAAAGGGCGTGACTCGATAGGCAAATGTGCCCCACGATATTGTGAATGCAGTCTTGTAACGATCTTGTTTCTGGATCTGAATTTGGTTATATCCAGAAAACCCATCCAAGAAGGAAAAGACCTCATGTCCAGCGCATGCATTGATAATCTGATCGATGAAAGGTGTTGGGAAGTTATATTTGGGACATGCCCCATTTAGATTATGAAATTCTGTGCAAACACAGATGGTACCCTATTTATTATTCACGGGAACAGGATTAGTAACCCAAGTGGTGTATGCAATGGGGAAAATAAAGCGAGTTGTGCGCAGCTTCTCTATTTCGGCTTTGACCACGGCCGCTTTGGAAGGATGGATGGTCGTTGCTTTTGGTGCATGGGGGCCACATCAGGCCATGTTTCAATGTGGTGTTCCATGATGGATGGATCCAACCCAGGAATTTCAGTGTAAGACCAGGAAAAGATGTCATGGGATTCTTGGAAGAGGGCTTTGTAGGCAGCAACTTCTTTCCGGGAGCAAGATGCCCCTAGCATGATTTCTTCAACAACCTCTGGATTGGTTGAGATGTTTATTTTGATGGTTGGCAAGATGTTGGCCATGTTCCCTTCTTTGAAGGTGTCTGGTGTGAGAATGGGATTTTTGAACCAGTCGACTTTCCCATGAATGAAATCTTTGGTTTCCACAGAAAACTGGTCAGATTGCGACACAAGTTCTTCGGGGAGGAAGAATGAGCGATGGTGCATGTCGTCTCATGGGTATTTTGGGGCAGTTAAGGCTTCAAGTATCTCCTCATCATTGTGGAAGAAACAAAGAGACAGGTCTGATGGACCATCATTGAGGGTGGAGACAAGAGGGTCGATAGAACTGGACATTATGTAAATGGACGTGGTGTCCGAAGAAGGAGGTAGGGGGTGAACTTATTCGATTAGAGTGATCTCAGACTCAAGGGAATGTTGTCGAAGTTTGGCTAGAGCCATTTGGAACTTGGACAAGTCTTGGTAGTGGTGAGAATAATGTCCATACAAACTGCAGAGGGCGTAAGCATGGTTTGTTCTCAATGACTTGTTTCTCACTACTGGCCCGCTTGGGAGTTCAACCACGGGGAGATTTTCCATTGTATCCATGGCATCCAAATGTGCATGGATTATGGGAATCTGAGGGTATTTTTGAGTTGGATGGCCCTGTTCTTCGTAGACGATGCAAGGCGGGATCTGTTGAGGCTCAACGGTAGCTTTCATGTTTTTTCCCCTGGCCCTTTTTGGGTGGGGTATTGCAGGTGCGGGTGTGGTGGTTGGTTTTTGCAAGCCGGGTAGAGGATGAGATTCGACCGAAATGGGTTGCATGGGGGTTAAGACTACCTGGGGTATTGGTGGTTAGGCCAGTGGATCAAGGTACCACACGGGAATTCCCAATGTAAAATTGGGTAAGTTTAAGGTAGCCATTACTGGCTTGCTCATGACACCAGGCGGGGGAAAGAGGAAGGGAATTGTGTGGACTAGGGAGGAGCCCAGATAACTCCCTGATGGTTGCATGTGGGGATGAGGTTGTGGTGGCGGTTGCACATAATGTTGTGGCTACTGATGATGCTACGACTGCTGATGATGTTGCGGATGTGGATGGTGTTGTGGTTGCAGTTGGGGCTGCAGTTGTAGTTGATGTTTGGGTGTAGCAGTGCTGGATGAGAGCATGCACAAATATGCAGTCTCATTTGGTGTCAATGGTGGTGACACTAAGGGGAAAGAAGTTGTCATGGTGGTATCGGCAAACAACCCAGGGCCCACACTCAACAATGGGGAGGCTAGTATGTTGCCAACCATGCTGTTGACTGCAAGGATAACATTGGCGTATGCGGTTGGCCCTTGAAGATCAATGATGTTGATCATGGGGACAACGTTTGCGAGTGCGGTTATCCCTTGTGGATCGTGATAAGTCAATTGGTCAACCGTCACGATTTTCCCTTCATGGGGGAACATCATGAGACGAAAAATACTTGATGCTATGGCTCTCATGGCATACATATAACTTCTTCCGAGGAGAAAATTATAGTCCAATTGAGCATTAACAACCTCTATGTCAATCAGTAATGTTTTCCCAGCTAATGTGATGGGGACATGGGGGAGGATTCCTTGGGCTTTGGTGGGATGGCCATCATAATCCCGTAGAGTTGTAGAGGACGGTTGCAAAATTGCGGATCCAAGCTTCTTCCAGACTAGGGTAGACATAACACACATGGATGCCCCCTCATCCACTATGCACCGGTGCACGACCAAATTCCGGATAGACACCGAGATTTGGAAGGCAATGGATAATGGCATCTGTGTTTCTCCATTCTCCGTGTCGAATGTGATTAAATTGGAGTCAGAGGGGTCCACAACACCAAGGGAGGCTAGTAAGGATTTCCACTGCATTGGGAAAGTTTTGAGTACCTCAAGAGCACACATGGTGGTAGGTGTTTGGGCCAAATCATCCATGATGTTGTAGCTAATAGGAGCTCTAGCCATGGCATTGTAAGAAACCCGGCGTATGGGGGGGAGCGGGAAAGGGGGTAACTGAAGAGGTGCATTGGCTATTTTGGACGTAGATGTCGCTGATGTGTCAGCGGGTTCGATGTTGGTTCTGTATTGATTCCGTCTGGTCTGTAAATTGACCTCTTCAATGTCATATCTAGCAGTTGGTGAACACCTGTTTCTTCCATCGGAGGTGCCCCCAAGGTGTTGGGATTAGGTTGGGGAGCAGGTGCAGTTGCCACCAGTCCTTGGACTGGTAATGGGTTTTGGAGCACCATAGGAGGAGCTCCTAATGGTGTCGGGTTCGGTTGGGCTTGGTCTATTATATTGGTGACATGTTGAACCTCATTCCTAAAGGCCTGCTTAGCGCAACCCATGAAGGGACACTCGTATGTGTAGTGCCCATAGACCTCACATAGTGTGCACGGTTGGTTTATGCGCAACGGAGCATTGCGTCTTGGTGCATTTGGTCATTGAGGATTTTGGGCTGGTCTGTTTCCCACAGAATTGTTGGGAGGATTTGGTTGTTGACTGCCTCCCTGCGGTTGGTTGTTTCCTTGGTTTCGGGCTCGGTTATTCCTGTCTTACCCTTGTTGGTTATTGGGGGCTAGCTGGTTGGGACTCTTTTTCTATGCAAACACCTGTCCCAATGGAGCAGGTGGAGCTGGGGCAGGGGCTTGAACAGCTTGCACCGGTGGTGCATAGTAGACTTGGGTGGGTTTCGGTGCCACAAATGTGGGTATTTGTCTCACGTATTGTTGTGTCGGCTAAGTTAATGCCTGGCCCTGCTACGGTGGCGCAGTTTGTGCATAAGAAGTTGTGGCTCCGGACTGGGACATCATTCTTGCATAGTCCAGAGTTTGGTTTTGGTAGGTAACACTAAGGGTGTTGCTTGGTTGTGATGGTATTGCAAGTGGTGTCGGACGGTGTTGTGCTTGGTGGGAGACATAACCTATGATGTCATCTGTGGCATGGGATGCCCTCGGTGCATCCCGGTAGGAGGTACCCGCATGAGGAGCGTCTGGAATGACATTGTAAAGGTATCCAGACTGTGCATAGATTAGATCAAACTACTGGGATTTCAAGATGGCCTCCTCTTCAAATTGGGGACGTTCGAATGCGACGTCCTTTGCTATAGGTGGTAGCAAAGTTTTTAGGAACCAATCCAGGAAGATCCTGTCATCAAGTTGAATCTTGCACAAACTACGGCATCGCCGCCACTCATGGATGTGGTCGGTTATGTGGGTTGCAGTATTCTGGTGGTAAGATAACAAGATATCCACCCCTTCATCGTATATAACAAGGAGTTGGAAATATTGTAGGAACATGAAAGCCAAGGAGTTGAAATCCGAGTACTTGGCTTGTGGTAGCTCGATGTACCACTTGGCTGCAGCACCTGTGAGAGTGCGTTGAAACAGTCTGAGCCTGATTGAATCATCTATAATGCTATTTGATGAGCACCATAGGTGAAACGTCATGATGTGGTTTTGGGGGAACTCCCCTGCCTTCCCTTCAAACTTGGGAATGTCTGAGGGAAGTTTGGTTGGCATGGGAGGCCAAAAAGTTTGATGGCGGATACGTTCATTTGTTAACCGAGCCAAGTCAGGCAATTTGAGACGTGCCATGAAAGGAAGGTTTGACCCAAGGTTGATATGAGATGGGGCAGCAATGGTGGTGGGGTTTGCAGGGACATGATGCACCTACATAACTGGGCGTACTTGTGGCACTGTTGTGGACAGGCCACTTACCCCAAGTGTGGTAAAAGAAACTATGTGAGTGGAAGGACCACTGCCCCCATGTGTGATAGGAGGGGCAATGTAGGTGGAAGGGCCATTTCCCTGATGTATTCCAAGTGGGACAGTGTGCGTAGCAGGCACACTGCCCCCATGTGTTACAGGTGGGACAACTTGATTGGTCAATATGGGTGGTGGTAGCTAGCTTATGATGGTTTGCATGACCGATTTGGGGCCACTAGCAGAGGTGTTGGTAGTGGTGTGGGGTGTGGACTTGGGTCCACTGCCAATCACTAAGCCAAAAAATGGATCTGGGTTTGCACCAGCCATGGGGGATAGATGGTGCAGTATGTAGGTCTAGCTCAGATTGGTATGATTTTGAGTCTGAATTAGAGGCTGTGTGGCCCTCTGATGGTGTAGAGGGTCATCGAGAATGATCTCGACGGTGTTGGTTCAAGGACCCGAACTGTGGTGGATCACCTCTCAGGTGTGAAGAAGAACGTGGGGGATCAATTGTGTCTGATTTGTATGTCAAGTGCTGAAATATGGTGATGATTTTTGGACCCCGGTTTTAATGGATTCCTATTGGATTCAGGTGGTCACTCGGCCACCAAGATTGCCATAAGACAGCGCTTGGATTTTTCCTCACAAGAGTGCTAGTCAATCGGTGGGGGTCGTTGCCCATTTCGCTTGGCAATTCCTCTCAGCGTCCAGCTACTTTGGGGTTCCCGTGGTACTTCTCACAATGAGTTTCTAGGCTGATCCCAAGTACTTCCCACGGTTAAGGTATTCAAGGACTTATGTCCTCAAAGATTGTAGATGTTTGACTTAGTGTAAATTATAAATTTTAATGGCTAGCTTAGCATCATGAACTGAGTTTGGTTGTTTTTTATGTTATGGCTTGTGTGCATGTCCTTTTGTCTTTCTGTTGTATTTAGTGGCTTATTGAATGGTTTATGAATATTCTACAAAGTTCAAAACATTGTTGATGAAAGTAGTAAATGATAAACAGAAATTTAAACATGTACCATATCTGAATCTGAACTATGATAGCCTGACTAGGTGACTGCCTTACACATGTATTTCTCTTCAACTAGGAAAGGGTGTTGGGCTCTCAACACAATGGGACTAATCGCATATGTAGATCCTCAGGTCACCCTCCGGATGCAATGTCGGTCAATAAGGAGGATGTTGAGCGTCGTGAGGCCCCCTAGGCCTACTACCCCCTCTACCTTCCAAGTCACCCGTTATTAGTGGTTTTGAAAAATGATAGGTGAAGTGCCTATTACTGTACGAGCTTCACCCTTCATCTTATCCAAGAATATCTCGAAGGGTGATGACTGGGTAGAGGAGGAAGGGCTAGGCAAGATGTTAATTTCAACTTAAGAATTGAAACCTATAGTAATTTTTTGATTGAAGCTTTCAAAAGATTCATTCATTAATTAGCCATTCAATTTAACATTGGTTTACACACGCTATAATAAAATGAATAGGTACTAAAGGGAAACAGACACAGGTTTGATGGACAAAGGTGGCTAAGCCACACTAACAGTCCCTAATCTTTAAAAATCCAAATCTGAGAGACAGATCACTCTTTTCGGGGCAAATGTGGCAAGGGGATCACCAAATTTTCCCCAAAACAGGCGAGGGGGTCACTCAAAAACTGTAGACAGAAGTGGTCTAGCTTCTGGGTTGAAGTCACACCTTTCGGGCCTAAATGAGCGACCCGGTTGCACCTTTTGGGCCTGAATGAGCGACCTAGTCACGCCTTTCAACTCGATAAGAGCGACTTGCTCCGAAAGGTGAAATTTTTTTGAACCTGAGTCAGATCCGACCGACAGTAACCTATACTGTGGCCAAATGGTCTCGGTTTGGCTTGAGGAGGCTCGCTAGTAACTAAAAATGTAGGAAAAGATAGATCTAATCTAGATTTGACAGAAAACTAAACTAGGGCAAATAAAACTAACATGCAAAAATAAAACCCAGGGATCCTATGGCATCGACCTGGTATGGTTTCCAAATCTATAGTAGGGCTTTCACCCTAGCTATAGAGCAGGAATGGTTTCCTTCCATCTATAGGACAGAAGGGTAGGGTTCCTGTGAGAATGAAAGAGCAGAAAGAAAATAGACTGAAACAGAAATAAGAAAAACGAAACCCCTCTGCACACAAGGTTAGGGTTAAGCTCCAAGACCCTGCATACAACTGTTAGAAAACCAAAATACCTACAAGCAATGAATGAAAACCTGCAAGAACATGTTAATCAATAAACCTGCAAAGAAATACTGTTAGAAAAACTACAATCTACCAAAGTAAAGACATAAAACAAAACAAGTATACCTTCTGGTTGGAATGGGCCACCATGCCCTAGCTTGGGAGAGCACCTCTTTTAGGAATGGGGAGCTATGGATCAATGGATGAGTGGAGGAGAGGGAGGGTGAATGGCTTGAGAGTAAATTGGTCTCAAGGCACTCACACAGGCAACATAACGATAGGGAGAGAAGGAGTGTTTTGAGAGTGACCCCCACCCCTCTATTTATACTTTTTCTCAAGACTTTTAGGGTTTTAAGCCCCTGGTTGGGGCTTTAGCCCCTTTCAGTCAATCTTTAACTCTTTTGGGGATCTTAAGCTTCTTTGAGGGGTTTTATCCCCCTTTTGGATGCTTTAGCCCCTATGAGAGCTATTTTGGCTCTTTTTAGGGGTTTTTAAGCCCTTTTTCATATTTTTAAGCCTTCTTGAGGGTGTGGGGGTCAAATGGGGTCAAATGAGGGTCGTACGTAGATGTATTTAGGTGGTGTAGGTCATGTAGAGCTCATTGTGGGATTTTTTGGGTTAACAAGGCTAATCAAACAAGTATTTTAACCCATCATGGTCAATTCTCAACTCAAAATTTTTACCCATTAGTTAATGTCTCCACATCTTCAAATCATGGATTATAGCTGCAAGCTCTAAGTCATGGGTGGCATAGTTATGCTCATGTTCCTTCAATTTTATAGATTCATAAATAATCACATGTCCATCCTGCATTAATACTTCATCAATGCCTTGCTTGCAAGCACCCGTGCATACGACAAAGTTTCCTTCAGGGTCCACAATTTTTAGTACTAGTGCACTGGTAAGAATTTCCTTAATTTTTTTAAAATTATCTTCCCACTTAGAAGTCCAATCAAACTTTACACCTTTATTTTGAAAATATGTGATAGGATGAGTCAACTTCGAGAATCCTTCGATGAACCTTCAGTAGTATCCATCTAACCTCATGAAGGATCTGACTTATGATACATTCTTAGGTGTTGACCATTCCATAATGGCTCTTATCTTCTAAGGATCTACTATAACAACTTCTTCAGATATGATATTCCCTAGGTAGTGGATTATTCCTTGATAAAATGAACACTTACTTAATTTGGCATACAACTGATGTTCTTTAAGCACATGCATTACTAGTATTAGATGTTATTCATGCTCTTCATTTGTCTTAGAATAGATAAGGATGTCATCCAAGAATATAATCACAAACTTATCTAAGTACTTTATGAAGACTCCATTCATTAAAAACATTAATACTGCATGTGCATTTGTTAAACCAAAAGGTACTACTGTGAACTCATAGTGTCCATACATTGTTCTTAATGCTGTCTTATTGATATCCTCATTATTAATTCTAATTTGGTGGTATCCCGACCTCAAATGTATTTTTCAAAACACCTTGGCTCCTCGCAATTGACCAAACAAGTCATCAATTCTTGGTAATGGGTACTTGTTTTTAACCATTGCTTTCTTCAATTGTCTATAATCTATGCAAAGTCTTAGAGTTCCATCTTTATTCTTCACAAATAACACAGGAGCTCCCCAAGGTGAAACACTGGGCCTTATGTAACCTTTCTTTAGTAGCTCCTCTAACTGTATTTGTAATTCATTTAACTCTGGAGTACTCATTCTATAAGGTGCTTTAGATGAAGGTATTTTTCCCGACACCAAGTCCATAGAAAAATCAATGTCCCTCTTAGGAGGTATTCCTCGCGATTCTTGAAATATATCTGCAAAATTTTGTAGTATTGGTTAATCCTGCAACTCTGGCTCTTTTCCTTCTTTTGATTCTTCCACATTAATTGCAAATAAATTCCATCCCTTTCTAATAAATTTCTTCTATTGTAGAGTTGTGATCTACCTCAAGGATATGGGTCTAGGTATTCCTTTTTTTGTCACTTGGTTCCCTTCCTCATCCAAACAAGTATAAGTTTTATTATGGCAATCCAAAACTGCATGGTGTGCATCAAACCAATCCATGCCAATCAATACATCATATGACCCCAAGGGTATGATGTTTAAGTCTTCAAAGGTTTTCATTCCATTCATTTCTAAAGGACACACTTTTACAAATTTAGTGCTTTTCCTCTTAGCTCATGTAGCTAGCTGTACTAGACTTGTTGTTTCAAGTTTACTTTTCTTTAAATAACATTTCTCAACAAGATTAAGTGAAATGTAACTATTTCTAGCTCCCTAATCAAGCAAAATAGATATAGTTTTATTAGCAATATTACCTCCTACTTCATTCAGTCGGGATTGGTGGTTAGCTTTCCTCCCGTATAGGGCTTCATAGATCCTTTGAACACTTCCACCTACATCTCCAACATTTGAAGCCTCTTGATTGTTGTGAATGTTACTTTCCTTACGCGGTAACTGACTGGATAAGTGGTTTTCCTTGCATATCCAACATTCCATAGGTGGTATTTTCCTTGAAGGATCTTCCTTTGACTGTCCTTGTTGGTAAGAATTACTATTTATGAACTTTGAAGGCTGGAAACTTTTCTTTCTCTGCTCCTTCTTGTTATTCTTCACATCCTTCCAATTCTTCTGATATGGGGCCTTGCTCTTATTTTTTTCATATAAGTGTTTTTCCTTCCAGATGGCATCCTTAAGGTTCTTTGGTTTATCATACTGGATTTTATCTCTATAAGATTCAGGAAGGCCACTTAGGAAGCTTTGAATCTTTCCCTTCTCATCTTTGATGAAGTCCGCATAATTAAAAAGTTCTAGAAATTTTTTCTCATAGGCCTCCATAATCATGCTTCCCAACTTAACCTCAAATAATTCCTCCATCTTCTTATCATAGTAGTGCTCAGAGAGGTATTCTTTTTGAAAGTATTTTTTCAACTTCCTCCAAGATATTTTGTCTTCATCGATGTCTTTCAACTTAACCAGTTGATCCCACTAGATAGATGCTTTACCTTATAGATGGTATATGGATACTCTTAACTCCATATTAGGTGTATACTAATGCAACTAGAATAATTTCCTAAGTCCTATCAACCATGCTTAGGCATCTTCTCCTTGCTTTACTTCTCCATCAAAGGTTGGGGGATTGATTCTTCCCAACTCTCCTACTAGTTCATCCTGGGTAAACCTCCTCTTATTGTATCTCACTAGACATTTTTTAGGAATGCTCTATGTACTGCTTCATGCATACCCCTTCTTTCTCTCTGAGTGATAAGGTCTCCTTGAAGATGATCTAGACCTCACATAACCTCTTTTATTACTCTTTTCAAAGGATCTTTGGATGGTCTCCAATGATTTTAGATCATTCATAATCTGCTTTTGGAAATGAATTATTCTTTCATTATCCTCTCTACACTTCCTCACTGAATCCTCCAAGATTAATGGTTTACTGCTCATCTTATGTCTGGTTGACCTTCTTCCCTCAACAAACTCCTCTTCAAGACTATATGGTCTATGTCCTTCCTCAATATCCATCCCCAATATCTGACTTCCTACTGTTGAACTTTTACTTGTTGAATACTCAGTCTTCAAAGGTTTGATTAAAATATCAGTTGTAGTAGTCATGGCGCTTGCTTGATCAATCACTGGGAAATGCAATGTGTTCATTACTAACATTCTGTTAATAGACTACACATTAGTATAAGTTCATTATCATTAAAAAAAACCACTTCAGGGATGATGCAATCCTACCACATTCACGGGGGTCGAGACCTCCGGATACATTTTGAACCGAAGTTCAGGGATGATGCAATCCCACCACATTTTTGATGACCGAAGTTACACCGGATCCGTTCTGAACCGAAGTTCAAGGATGATACAATCCTACCACATTCTCGATGATCGAGGTCTCTAGATCACTTTAGGGCAAGTGCCCAGGGATGATACAATCCCACTTCATTTTCGAAGACCGAGGTCTCCGGATCACTTCTGGACATATGTCCCAGGATGATACAATCCCTCTTCATTCTCGAAGACCGAGGTCTCTGGATCACTTTAGGGCAAGTGTCCAGGGATGATACAATCCCACTGCAACATCACTACTCCCCCTTTCAGGGAAGGTCTTTCTGAACCATACCAAGCTTGTCTCGAAAGTGTTTGAACTTTACCTGAGACAGAGGCTTTGTCAGCGCATCACCATCTTCATCTACATCTTCAGTATGTGAATACTAAACTATCACCATCTGTATCTCCAGTATGTGAGTACTGAAAGCATCATCAGGTCACCATCATCTGCATCTTTATCTTGAATGTAGAAATACCGGATTTCTATGTGTTACGACGGAACACGGGGTTCTCTGTTATCACAACTCTCGTTATCACATAGAATCAATGTAGTATCCATCTTCAGTTCAAAGTGACCTGATATCAGCTTCCGAAGCCATATGGCTTCACAACTTAGCAGAGCAATCTGCTATGTTTTCTGCTTTAGCCATGCTACGAGAAACACTAGACTGTTACCTGCTAAACCATGAACTCATAGCAGACCCCAAACAAAAGCATCTACCTAATGTGCTTTTCCTGTCTAAGATACTTCTAGCCCAATCTGCATCTGTGTAGCCATACAATCTATACTCATGGATACCGTCATAATATAAACCAAAGTCTATAGTCCCTTTCAGATATCTCATCACATGTTTTGCAGTTACTAGGTGAACCCGTCTTGGTTGAACAAGATATTGACTTAAAGTGTTCACAGCAAAACAAATTTATGGTCCGGTATTTGTTAAGTACATCAATGACCCAATGATCTGTCTATAATGAGTCATATCCACTAGATCTGATGAGTCATCAACTAACAGCTTCAGGTTGGATTCCATGGGTGTGTCCATGACTTTGCATTCCAACATATTGAATCTCTTCAATATCTCTACCGCATACTTTCCCTGGTTGAGAAAGATTTCTTCTGACTTTGCCATACTTCCAGACCTAGGAGATAATGCATTAACCCAAGGTATTTCTTTCTTCTTGCTTTCCATGACCTGTTTCTCATTTCCTATCAAGGATAAGTCATCCACATATAATAACAGGATGACAAGTTCATCTTCTACAACCTTGAGATAAAGGTTAGGATCAACTTTACTTTTGGTAAAGCCCATGCTCGACAAGAAACCATCTGTTCTTTCATACCAAGCTCGAGGAGCTTGTTTAAGACCATATAATGCCTTCTTCAACTTGCATACGTGAGTATGTCTATCTTCAACTTCAAATCCTTGTGGCTATTCTATGTATACTTCTTCTTTGATCACACCATTTAGAAAAGTTGTTTTCACATTTCTAAGTTACAATCTACCTAGTTGGACAAGGGGTGGGGTATAAATCCTTACTGGATGAACTTCAGGTCCATACCCATCCCAATCTAGCAGTTTAATTAACTAACTCACATGTGAAATTATATTAAGCTGCATTCATCTAACCTATCCAATGCAAGTGCATGCTTACAAGGTAACTTGAAACTTCACAGAACGCCCAACATCGACAGTGTTGAAACCTTAAGCTCTTATACCACTTGTGATGTCCCTAACCTTGAGATAAGGCCAAAGGTGCTAAAATTAAGAATAACTAAGGTTTAATAACAATGGATATAGATAAATTACTATTGATCTGACTAAGCTCTTATACCACTTGTGATGTCCCTAACCTTGAGATAAGGCCAAAGGTGCTAAAATTAAGAATAACTAAGGTTTAATAACAATGGATATAGATAAATTACTATTGATCTGACTAACCATTCACCCAAATGAATTAATATCTAGAAATTCAATTATAACTAAAGTTTGCGACTTTTGATTACACCACTTAATTAAATAATTAATTGTGACACTCAATTAATGATTTCCAAAGTGCAATATAAATCTCATAATTGAAACAAGAACATCAATAATACATGATAAACATCATATTCGTTGTGAATAGCTAGTCTATGTATGGTTTGTTTGATAGCATAGTTTATAAATAACCAAGTATTGATGTCATTTATTATTTGCAAATTAATCTACTTTTTTGGTGTTATTATGTGTGTGTTGTCAGTGAGAATAAAAATTAATTAAAACCACATATCATGGACCATACATAGGATACAATATATAGCTACATCGAAACCATAGCAAACAAGAACACTGGCTGCAACTACAGCCCTCAAAATTGACTCCCGATGACTGTCCCCTACAGTCATCTCTCACTAATAAAAATCAGATCGTATGGCTTCCACCCTCCAGCCATCGATTACTTTTACATATAGAATACATCTCTCATTCTAAGATCTGCAACTAAGATCAATCATGCAACACATTTATTTACAATAAAATGACAGGTGCGTTTATCTTGTCACCAGAAAGCTGTCGGAGCAAAGCAAACATATCTTTGTCATCCGGAAATATTTTTCAATGAAATGAAAGGTTTTGTTCACTGGAAATGCTTCTCCGGTCACAATGGAAAAGGTCTAACAACACAATAAAAGAAGGTAACGAGAATAGAAACTAAATTCCATACTATATGAGATTCATCCTTCCTCCATGCAGATCCTGAAATTCAATAAATGAACACTCAAACAACCAATCAGCCATCATTTCACATATACCAAATAAAATAATGTAATGAAAACATAACATAAAATAAGAGAAACACTTATCTCAAATATAAGCAACTGGTTGTAGCGGGACAACTTTTCTCCCAGTCGTAGACACCGTCAAGCCTTCCTCGCTTGAATAGGTCACCCCCGAGATGAGACCATGGATCCACGAGTAGAGTCTGGCTTAGTCTCACTACTCTTGAAACTACCTCTTTCGAGATATACAACACTTCCCACTACTACTTTCATGTCCATCTCCTTTTCCTATGGGATGTGACCTACCTCGCCATTCCCATTTCCTGGCTTTTGTGTGAGAACCTGGACTAGTAGAGTGATATAATGAAAGAAAGGGAACTAATAGACTCGCTCTAAGTCTCAACACACTCTCAATAACATCAACATTCCCAACATGATTGGATAGCATAAATAACATGAGCTAAAGCTCAATATTAACTTCAACAAGGAGATGGAATATGTATTTATAGGATAAGGAGGACCACTCTAACCCAAATGGATCAACCCAAATTAGAGAGAGGTAAGGTTTAAGCTTCATCATGGATAATTAACTTGAATTAGTGGAGTGGTGGCTTAGTGAAAAGATTCCCTTTCCTGAATTATCACCATGAGGAGGAGTTACCCAAACACTATCGAGTGGAGCCATGAAGAGCACATGGAGGCACACTAATGCATAAAAAGGGTAACAAAAAATCAAGGAGGTCGAAATAGGTGAGATAGGGCATCCAATGGGGTCATAAATATCATGGAAGCACAAAAATAGGATCATCAATGCATGGTGTAAGAGTGGAAGCTAGAATATAGATTACAACCCTAAAAACTAGGAAAAGGGCTCATAAATGACCATAAACACATAAATGTGAGGGAATATATTCCCAAGGATGCTTCCCTGTGAAATATGGTCCCACTAAGGTGTTATTTATTTGGATGACCCATGGAATCTTCCTTCGTCGAGCACTTCAGATGAAGATGTTATACTTAGTAGGTTGAAAATGTCGTTGTATGTAGTAGAGATTACGTATCAAGCTATCCTTGATCATGTTGTATACCCTAGTCCTTCCTCTTCGCAGATCAAAGAGGAGGATCTCCTTGCACTTCTTTCTTTGGCGGCTGTGTTGGCGTGCTCACATGATTGACTTGAGAGGAATTTTCCTTCAGATGAAGTTATTCTCGAGGCCATGACTAGTCCAAAACAACCTTGGGAGGAGATGCATCATCGATCTTACTTCCTACCAGAGCTCGAATGAATCGAGCAGGATGAATTTAGGACAACCTTAAGTGAGAGTGTTGCTCATCCCATGATCCCATTAGGCACTCATGGTATATATGTTGAAGGGAACATGGCGAATTTATCTCCTACAATTCCTATCAACATCTCTTGGATTCCTGGTAAACTCAAGAATGTTTAATCGGTGTGGATTGCTCACCAGATGAAATCAAGAGATACACCGAGCTCTTTAAAGAATTTGTTGATGTCTTTTCTTATTCATATGAAGAGATTCTAGGAATCGACCCTCACATTGTTGAACATGAGTTCAAAACATATCCAAATGCTAAACCTGTTCGACAACGCCTACGTCTAATGAACCTTCACAAAGTGCCTATCATTAAGGTTAAGATAGAGAAACTACTTAAATCCAGTTTCATATCTCTAGTTCCCTTAACTGAATGGGTGTCTAATACTATTCTGGTCGATAAGAAGCAGGGAACCATTCGCGTATGCACAGATTTTAGAGACCTGAATAGGGCTTATCCGAAAGATAATTTCCCCACACCATTCATTGATCAGATTTTGGATGAGTGTGTAGGGAGTGAAGTTTTCCCGTTTATGGATGCATTTTGGGGGTATAAACAGATACAAATTAAACCCAAGGATCAACATAAGGCTATGTCTATTTGTACTTACGGTAATTTTGCATACTAAAAAATGCCTTTCGGCTTAAAAAACATCAGAGCCACTTTTCAACGGGATATGACTTTTGCTTTCCATGACCTTAAGCGTATTATTAAAGTTTATCTGGACGATTTAGCTGCTCACTCTCTCCTGAGGGTGGATCACCCAAATAATTTGTTCTTGGTCTTTGAAATATGCATCATTATAAAACTCATTTAAATCCTCAAAAGTGCATGTTTTGTGTGAGAGTTGGTCATTTGTTGGGATTCATTGTATCCAAGGAGAGGATTAGGGTCGATTCGCTAAAGGTTGAGGAAATATTATAGTTGTCTCCCCCATGCACAATTAGACATCTTTAGAGTCTCCAAGGGATGGGAAATTTCTTACGTCGATTCATCGTCAATTATGCCAATTTTAACAAGGGGTTTATGCACTTATTGAAGAAGGATACTCCATTTTTATGGGATGAGTGAGCCTAGGAGTCCTTCCACGCCCTTAAGAAATCCTTGGCATCAGCCCCCATGCTTATTCCACCTTACTATAGCCGTGATTTTTTGTTATATGTGGTTGCATCTCAAGAGACGATTGGTATGGTTCTAGTTCAAGCAAATGATAAGCTCCAAAAGCAAGTTATCCATTATCTTAGTCGAAATCTCATTGATGTTGAACCTCAATATAGTCACATCAAGAAGTTAGCCTTAGCGAATGTCCATGCAGTCCAGCGGTTGCGACATATATCTTGCTTTGCTATACTACCCTAATATCCCACATCAATCCATTTCAATTTGTCTTAACCAAACAAATTATTGGGGGGAAGTATAATAAATGGATTGTCATTTTGCAAGAGTTTGACCTCGAATTTGTTTCAGAAAAATTGAAGAAGTCGTTAATTGTTACATAGATTATATAATATATCCCTATTCTAGATTAAGAGAAGATTCATGAGGATTCGTTCGTGGATGAATATATTTTCCTCATTTTGACTACAAACCCTTGTTATGTTGATATCATCATCTATCTACAGACTTTGAAGATTCCCTCTCACCTCTCGAGGGATGAACGACGACACCAACGTCATAATTCTAAAAACTACCTTATTATCGGTGACACATTGTATCGTCATGTGGTGGACTCCATTTTGCGTCGTTGTTTATCTCATGACAGGGGTGATATTTTGTTCAATGATTTCCACGATGGGGCATGAAGTGGTCATTTGTCTGGGATTGCTACAACCCAAAAAATCCTTAAAGCAGGTTACTATTGGCTATCGATCTTCAAAGATTGTGTTAATGCGGTCAAGCGATGCCACCCTTACCAGTTGTTTGCATAGAATATGCCCTCTCATCCCACCCCATTACATCCTATTATCACCATCAGTCCCTTCACTAAGTAGGGGCTAGACTTTATGAATTGTAACCCAGCTTTAACTGGGGGGAATAATCACATTATAGTGGTCAGAGACTAATTCACGAAATGGGAAAAGGTTATGCCTACAATTAAATCCGATTTTTAGATGGTCACTCAGTTCGTATTCAACCATATTTTCACCCAGTTCAGAATCCCAAAGGAGCTTGTCACTGGCCATGGTAGGTACTTTCAGAATAAGATGATGACAGAATTAGCTTTGAAACTAGGGTATAACCAAGAACACTCTTATTGTTATTACCCTCAAGCGAATAGACAGGTTGAATAATTTAACAAGTCCCTTAAGGCCATTTTACAAAGAACCATCGTACAAAGGATAACTAACTAGAATATCATGCTTAACCCTGCTTTGTGGGCTTATCGAAGCATAATCAATATTTCCTCCAGATTATCTCCTTATCATCTAGTACATGGGGTGGACTCAGTTTTACTAGCTGTGTGCGATATTCCTTTATTGAAACAAGCCATAGAGCTTCTACCTGACACTTATGAGTTAGAAGAACATTTGGTCCACTTAGAGCACCTAGATGAGTAGCATCGAGATGTTGTGGTGGCTCTAGAAGTGAATAAGCATCGCACTAAGGCCCAGTATGATAACTCTATCTGTCCCTGTCGATTTATTGAAGGTGACTTGTTCCTCTTTGTTGATGTATGTGTAACTTCGGAAGATATTCTGATGTATATTATCATTGTATGTTGTTGTACCCCCATTGGAGATGTGTTTATATCCTTTCAGGATGTCATTATTGTGTATGGACCTTGAGGTACAACCTTCATTGTAAGTTGGGGCAATAGTCCCCTGCAAACATCATGTAATGTATTTTTGGATTCTATAGGAGAAGTCAACCCTACTAGGGTAAGAGGTCGACCCCATTTTGATGTATTTGTAACTTTGGAATGTATTCACTTGTATATCTTATATTGTACCTCGATGTTCCTATCAGTAGAATCATTTGTATTTCATTGTACCCGGATGTTCCTATCGGGAGAGTCATTAATATAATAAAGTCATTTAAAGTCATTGAGGTTAATCCTCCATTGTAAGTCAGGGCAATAGTCGCCACAATTGAGTTGACGTTAACCCTCCTTGTTTATCATGGGGGGAAAGTCCCCATATTTGAGGGGCACTAAGGTTATTAGACTCTCCTAGAGAAGACGGCCCTGGTAAGTAATTGTCAAGTCGAAAACTAGTATAAATAGAGAGTGAGCCTCTCTATTTGTCACACACACTCACCCAGCTATAGCGCATAGGTGAGAGAAGAGGAGCTCACACAAGTGAGAGAGAGAATAGTTGTTGGAGATCATCTTTCTATCTTTGGGTTTTACTGCTGCCATTGGTGCTCATTCTATCTCTGAGTAAGTTGCAGTGTTTTATCCTTTATGGCTTCCCCGATGAAAATCTTTGTGTCTATTGTCTCTTGTGATTGATTTTTGTGCATGTTATTCTCTCAGATAAGATCCTAAGATGTCAAAAGCATTTGCTACTCTTTTGGCTCGGAGGTTTGCACCTCTTGACTTCTCTTCTGTTCCTAGTTTCCCACATCCACTACCTGGTATGTCCAAATGGGGAGATTTTTTACCTGTCTTCAAGGAGGAGAAAGAAGACAATCCTGCAGAACACCTCCTCAAGTTTCATGAATGCATGGATATATTAGATCAGCAGCATGAATATGTTCATGTATTCATTATATGGTGATGCACATCAGTGGTATTTCTCTTTACCTCCTTCCAGCATTTCATCATTGAAAGATTTTCACCGAGCATTCACTGAGCATTGTAAAAGGTACTATTCAAATGATTTTGCATTTGATAATTGTTGTGAATAATATAAGTTGCATTCTCAGGAGGAGATAATTTTACAGAGGTCATCAAGTAATAAAGAAGAACAACAAGAAGATTGTTTTTCTCCTTATGTACCTTTCATTTTAAAGTTTGATGGAAAGGCTGCTAATGATAGAGAAGAAGATTTTAAGTTTTGTGAGGATTTGTCCACTTCTGGAATTTATTTTAGTTCTACTTTTCAGCAAAGAGATGATCATAGACATATACATGTTGTGTTTAACAATAGCTATGAAGAGTATGCTGCAATAGGGGACACTTCACATTGTGATCGAGATATTAATGATCTTCAGAATGTTAACCATAATATAGATTCTTTTGACCTTGTACCAAATGCATTTGCTGATTTAGGGTGTCAAGAAGATCGGTTTGTCCCATTTGGAAACCTGAAAGATAATGAGCAGATTGAAGGAATAGCATGTAACAAATTTGGATCTGCAGCAAATACTAAAGGCATCCCTCATTTTTCTGATTTGCAGACAAAGGAAGAATGCAACAGATATGAAGAGGAAGATGATGATCTGAAAATTCTAGAACATATGGGCATAACTCATCCTTCCTAGTCAAGGGTTGATCAATCTACAGTTAACGTAGAGATCACTGAAAGTAGCCAGCGGCAGCATTTCATTAAGTTGGAACAGCAACATAAAAAGGTATTTCTTGTTGGATTTTATGACCCTATTGCTGACTATCTAGAACTTATGAGCAGGATAGATATCAAAATATTTTTGTCAGATGATAGTTGATTCTGTCACCCTTCGAAACTACATTGCTGCATAATAGGGTTTCATTTATTTTTTGGGTCAAGATTAAGGATAAGTTCAACAGATCAGCTTCTGACCTAGCTTCATTGGAAGCATGATGTCACATGATAAGAAGACTCTACTGATTAGAATTAGGAGTAGAAGTAGATAGGAAAATAAGCTCTTAATATGAGCATGTAGGTCATTTTTAGTTGTTTTCGTGAATAAGCAAAGCGGGCTACAGGAAGATTGTAGGGGATCGGTTATAAAAGACAAATGACTCCATGCCCAATGGAACACTAGAAGATAGCTTTAATTATTATTTTTCAGGAAAATCATTTTGGTCTGGGGTTCTTGGGACCTCACAGGGAGGTTCCCATCCCCGAGTAGGAGCCAGATGTTATCTCCTAAATAAAATTTTCAATAACTTCACTCAAAACAATTTATTTTTTGACGGTGATGAACATTTCCAGCCATATTATGAAAGATATTGGCATGACTAACAAGGATGGGATATCTGATGTTATGTTTTTAAGAAAATTTGAAAGTTTTAGCTTTCGATGGCTTAGGCGAGTTCTTCAACAACTCATTAGCCACCGAAAAGCTCACCTTTTGGCAGCTAAGAGTTTTAACGCAGGACCATGTTAACCTCTGAAAGCCTGCTGATCGAGTTTTTTTATGAAATTTTGGGAAAAGGAATTTTGATGGCTTAGGTGAGCTTTCCAACAACTCATTAGCCACTGAAAATCCTTGGTTTCGACAGCCTAGCGGGTGATTGAAGGAGGGCATTAACCACCGAAAGCAAGTGAAATGCGTTGGGGAAAAAGGTCGCTCAAAAAACTCAAAACACAGGTTTTCACGGCTAAGAGTGGCTTCAAAATGGTCTCTAAGCCATCGAAAGCAAACTTTCGGCAACTAAGACCGAAATTTCAGGATGCTCTAAGCCACTAAAAGGGGCATTTTACTATGAAAAGGAATCATTTTAAAATGGTTATTCTGAGCGAATGGAGAATAATTTTGCAAACCTCTTGGAGGTTTTTTCTCCTAACAGGTCAAAGAACAATAACCTATCTCGGTTTTCCTACAAGTGTTTTCGATTTGGAGAATCAAATTCATCTCTGAGACCTAATTTTCGGATCTCATAATTTCCTGTTTGACACATGTTTTTTAAATCCAAATCCTTGGCAAATTAAAATGAATTCCAAAAAACTGAGAGAGGTTTCTTCTTAGAACAAACCAATATACAAAATCCAATTTAGTTTATACACAAGTGTCACATATTTGGAGAACCAAATGCATCTATGAGCCACAGTTTTCAGCAGTTTGGCCAAATTTTTAGGGCCAAAGTTGACCTAACAGGGCAGGTTACAGTAGAAAAATGAAGAGTTTACTTCACCAACACCTAGGAAAGAGCAGGATGAAGTGTAAAAGCCGAAATTTGTTGAAGTGCACCATCAAAGGAGGTCTGTTCCAGTTTTGGAGATACATCAAAGAGGAGAGGGTCACAAAACCCTACCTATTTTAACCAACAGTGGCTCATCCATCAAAAGACCAGTTACAGCTTTCCTCCAGTACTCAATGCAATCATAAAAAGTTTCAAAGAGTGAAAAAGTGTTAGAGTTAGTTAAACTAGTAGTTAAATTAGGGTTTATGACCTAATTTTGCAAAAACATTAATTTTATTTATTTTTAGTAAAACAGATCCAATTTTTCAGGATCTGAATATTTTTGTAAAGGCTGTAAAGCCTAACACTTATGTTATAGAAAGGGTTCGACTTCGGGGATTTATAGACCTATACTATTTTCAGCTTCTCATTTTGCTCATGATTGAATATAATCTCTTTTGTTATCATTTGTTCAGCCTCCATTTCTGTCTTTACTGTGCTTATGCCTGAATCTGTATTTAGGTTAAATTCAAGTTAATTAATGACTGATAGCTGTCATACTATTGGCATGTTAATGTGATTTGAATTATAAGTACCATCCTTATCATGATTTATCCATTTATATGCATCTGTTTTGTGTGTAAATTTGCCAGCCTAATGAGTTCTCCATCCCTGCACCTTATTGTCAACTTCTGAACAGTGGTAACTAAAAGCCTTGTAACTGAGTGAGTTTCATGCATGTCTTGAGAGTGGAAGGTCATATAGGTCACTTGACTTGATCCATATTAAAAAACCCTAAAAACATTGTAAGTTACCAGGCATCCTTGAGCTGCAGCCTAGAGGAGTTTCCTAGAGTGATAACAGTCCCCACAATTGAGTTGATGTTAACCCTCCTTGTTGATCAGGGGGGGGAAGTCCCCATAGTTGAGGGGCACTAAGGTTATTAGACTCTCCTAGAGAATTCATCCCTGGTAAGTAATTATCAAGTTGAAAACTAGTATAAATAGAGAGTGAGCCTCTCTATTTGTCACACACACTCACCCAGCTATAGCGCATAGGTGAGAGAAGAGGAGCTCACACAAGTGAGAGAGAGAACAACTGTTGGAGATCATCTTTCTATATTTGGGTTTTACTACTGCCATTGGTGCTCATTCTATCTCTGAGGAAGTTGTGGGGTTTTATCCTTTATGGTTTCCTCGAGGAAAATCTTTGTGTCTATTGTCTCTTGTGATTGATTGTTGTGCATGTTATTCTCTCAGATAAGATCCTAAGATCATATTGCTTAAATGATAAAAATCTAACGTGGTATCAGAGCTAACTTGAGAAGAAGACACTATGCACCTGCAGAATCTAGGGCTTCCTAATTTTTAGGTCTATCTCCATAGATCATCAGCAAAAGGAGGCTACGATAACTCTCTATTGAAGGTGCATCTTTCTGTCAAAGCAGAATTTGATTCCAGGCATTCTCAGTTTTTGACCTACCGCTACAACTGCAATTAGGGATTTTCACAGAAGTGGAATTTTTTAGGGAGCCCAGCATAGGATTTCTCTCCTCCTCAAAATTGAAATTTAGATACCAAGGTAGAAATTTTTGGTTGGGTAAAACTACGGGAAACTCAAACCCTGATTTGACCCTAGACCTGAAAAACCCTAAAATACTAAAACTGGTAGTTTGAGTACATTCACTATATCTCGATATTGGAGAAGACTCCGAAGCCGAAATCCTTACAGGCCAAAGAAAATTTCATGCTGAACACTATGTAAAAATTTCAGCCTCAGATTCGCAGTATTCTGGGAGATATGATTCCTCCAAATCAGGGTTCCAGTCTCTTCATGGATTCATCCCTAAACAGGACATTGTGGGAGGATTCCTATATCTCGTGCTACGAAGGTCCAAATGAAGTTTTGCAAGATATTCTAGATAGGGAATAGACTGTACTTTCTGTGTTAAAAGTTTCATACCCCGAAGGTGAAACAGTGACATGTGGAATTCCGTACAAGTTCACTATGTTGAACAGTCCTGAAAGAATTCACCTTGGGAAAACTCTCATAAGTCCCAATTGGTGAAACCAATTCTAGTCAAACATGTGGTCTTGGAAAGAGAATAGACGAGGATAGCTTAGTAAGAAATTTCAGACATAGAGGAGTAGTACTTTCGGAGATACTGCAGAAACAATATCAGGAATTTCTATAGAAGAAATTGGAAAACTAGGTCTTCCCATTCCGGGAGCTTCCCTCCATTGTTTTCATAAAAGGAGTACATTGGACAGCTCACCTTGAAGAGGCCCATCTTTCTATCCAATTAGATCAAAAAGATTTCAATTTTTCAAAATTAGGGTTTCTCTGACAAACTCTAGATTAACCAGATCTGGAACTAGGACGGACACCTCAAATCGGTAATATCTAATCTTTTGTTATTTACATTTGAGGTTCTTGTTTCAAAATGACCTATCACACCAACTTGATGACAAGCATGGTGAAGCTAAAAAATTTCGAGCATGGAAGTATAATTTTTCACAGGTTCTTGAAGAAAATGAATTGGACACCTACATAAGTGGAGAGGTTCTAGTTACAAAGGGAGATGAGGCTAAAATCCTCACACAAGAAGAACTTGGAGAAGGCTAAGAAGATCATTGCTAACTCAATCAAGGATCACCTTATACCACAAGTGTTTTCCCTAAAGACACCTAATGAGATGTTTGGTTCCTTGACCAGGCTATTTGAAGGGAAGAACATAAATCAAAATATGACTTTGAGAAACCAGTTGAAGAATGTAAAGATCTAGAATGTAGAGACCATGCAGTCATACTTTACAAAGGCCTCTCAAATCAAAGAACAACTTGAAGCAGTGGATCAAGAAGTAGAGAATACATAAATTGTGATAACCACCTTGAATTGACTCCCAGGTTCATGGGATTCATTCATTCAAGCAATGTATGACAGAAGGAAGTGATTACTTTCAGCAGACTCTGGCAAGAGCACACACAAGAAGAATCTCAACTCATAACAAGAAAAGAGAAAATGGGAGCAACTGGAGATCAAGCTCTCACAATCCAAAGAAGATCCCTCAAGCGATGAGGAATATGAAGGACTCAACTCTTGAAGAACCTCTTGTCCATTTTATCATTTGGATAAGAAATGATGATGTTATGAATGAAGAAGATGATGAAGTTGAAGGCTCAAAAAGCAGTCTACCCACGAAACGAATAAAGATAAGTATTCAATTGTCATTTCATGATATTCTTTTTTTATGCATTTGTTTATATTCAGTTCATGTGTTATGCATGATAGAATGTTTGCATTAATCACAATATACTACTACTATGCATGTTATGGGTAAGTATCCCATGGTGCTATACAATTCTCCATTGCTACTTATCTAGAATGAAACCACTTTGTTGACATATTGGATTAGTACACAATCTCAATGATGTCATGGTATAGGTGGAAGGCATATAGAAAGTTTCTGTGAGATATTAATGAATGTTGTATTGGCTAATATAGTTGCATGATTATATCTTTATGCATAAGAATTTTCCATTATGAATATGCCTTATGAAATGTTTCTAACCATAAAACTAATGCATTTGACTTGTAGGAAATATCACGTACAATCGCCTACAAGAAAAGAAGGATGAGAATTGTTTCGAAGAACAAGTGATGACAGTTCGAGAAATAATACAAGATGAAGAAAAATATGACGATACTTTCAAAGAAAGGAAAAGGTCTCAGACACGGTGCAGTTATGTGACACTATTAAGCGATATAATTGATGCAGAACCTTCCATCTATGAAGAAAAATCCAAGAAGAAAGGGAAGGAGTGTACCAGTTCAAGAAGAATGATGTCTAGGATGTGGTACTGAGACCATA
The DNA here is from genome assembly GCA_001517045.1 of Pseudotsuga menziesii. Lineage (NCBI taxonomy): Eukaryota > Viridiplantae > Streptophyta > Pinopsida > Pinales > Pinaceae > Pseudotsuga > Pseudotsuga menziesii. The sequence goes on from LPNX010933307.1 coordinate 39,350, forward strand.
AGGGAAGTCAATTTTCACCTCCAAGTGGATCAACAAGATCCTACATGCAGTAAATGGAAACATCGTGGGATACAAGGCAAGATTCCTAGCACGAGGCTTCTCACATAAAGAAGGCATAGACTACGAAGAGACATTTGCAGCCACTGGAAGTCGAGACACATGACATGAAGACTTATGTGTGCAAATTAAAGAGGGCCTTGTACAAGCTCAAAAGACACCCATGGGATAACACATACATGAGCTTGAAGATCACCTAGAGAGATGAATATCTTAACCCTTGCTACAAGGTTTAAGATGAAAGCCTATCGAGGATGACAAACTCACATATGGGTGAGAGAAGAACTTTTGAAAAGGTTCAGGATCTTGGTATCTAGTGACCCTAGATGGATACATAGAATATTAGTAGCAGAGGAAGCTACTTGTCACTCCAGCACAGAATACATAGAGTAAGAAAGGCAGAGGGAGAATGATGCTCCACTTCAGAGGGAGTGACTGCAGAAGTTCCTGATGTTCGACATGATATGACGGGATGGAGAGCTTACTGATCGCTCTAGTCTTTACTGAGAGTAAAGCACATTCCAACCTTTACTTCAAGGTTGAAGGCCAGTGATGCTCTTGTTATATGTCAATGACTTTTTCTTGACAGAAAAGAGGAACTCATTAAAGTTGCAAGAAGGAGACTTGCTGCAAAGTTCGAGATCGAGGACTTAGGTATGATGCACTACTTTCTAGGCATGGAGGTGTGGTAGAATGCATATGGAATCTCCCTGGGACAAGGGAAGTATGTAGTAGAGATCCTGAAGAGGTTCGGGATGATGGATTGCAAGGCCATGGCCACACCTATGACATCGAACCTAAAGCTATTGGGCGATGCTTCATCAAAGTCGGTTGATGCTACAATGTATCATCAGATGATTAGTTCCTTGATGTACCTGATAGACACGAGACCAGATATTTGATTTTCTATGAACACATTGAGCCATTTCCTAACAGATCCGAGACATGTTCACCTAATTGCTGCAAAGCATATTCTGAAGTACTTGAATGGTACAGTTGATTATGGTCTCAAGTATAATATGAATCAGAAGACTAACCTGCAATGGTTATGTTGATTCGGATTGGTAGCACCACTGAGAGGAAGAGCACCCTAGGATGCTTCTTCAGTTTGAGATCCAGTATGGATTACTGGTTTGGTAGGATGGAGTCCTGCATGGCGCTGAGTACAGCCGAGGAAAAATATGTTGCCACTTGCTCGACTATTTGTGAGATACTATGTTTTGGAAGCTACTATTTTATTCGATTGATCTGAATTGCATTTTTTATGCAGAGAGGAGTAGTGAAGCTCCAGTTTGTGATCCAGATCGAGATCTCTCGAAAGAGGGAGTTCTAGCATAGCCGGTGAGATAGGTTGTCTGAGCATAAAATCCTGGCGAAGCTCGTAGGTTGCTCAGACGTAAATGGTCCTGTAGGTTGTCCTCATATGTAATCAGTCCTGGCAAAGCTCATAGGTTATCCTTGGACGTAATCAGCCCTGATGTGATTCTATGCTAGAAATGGCCAGAGTGAAGTTTGAACGCTTCAGAAGAGAATCTTAGTGTTCTATGAATTGAGGTTCCTTCCAAGGGGAAGTGATGAGTTTGTGTGCCTTCCTGACATGGTGGTAGGATTGGTTCCTCCTGGGGTCAGATGTAAGTGCAGAGTCCTTCCAACATGGTGGCAGGCTAGGCCTCCCATGGTCAGATGTAAGTGTAGAGCCTTTCCTCGGATGATAGATGGTGTGTCCTATCATGCCGATTGATGTAAGTGCAGAGCCTTTCCCTGGATGGTAGATGGTGTGTCCTACCATGCCAGTGGACGTAAGTGTTGGGCCTTTCCGTGGATGGTAGATGGTTTTTCCTACCATGCCAGTGGATGTAAGTGATGGGCCTTTCCCTGGATGATAGATGGTGTGTCTTATCATGCCAGTGGATGTAAGTGTTGGGCCTTTCCTCGGATGGTAGATGTTGTGTCCTACGATGCCGATGGATGTAACTATTGGGCCTTTCCTTTGATGGTAAATGGTGTGTCTGTTACCACCTAAGTTGTACTTAGTCGGTGTTATCAAGTGAGCCTGGTGAACCAGATAAAGATGATTTGTTTGGACTTCAGAAGACCTTCAGACTTGCTTCTGGGAAGTTTTTTTAATCTACCACATGTTCATACCCCCTTGGGGGATTTGTAATAAAATGTTCTAGTATGGTAGTGTCTGTAAAAGACTCGGTCTCTTGGAATCATTTGTCAATCTGATAAGCCCGGAGTGTTTTTTCCCTTGGTCATTATTGGTTGTTGAATAAACGACTGATAATTTATGAGTTTTTCACTCAATACTCCAAAGTTGGGGTGGTCGGATTGACATTTAGGCCTATTGAGGTTATTAGAGTCTGTGTGTCAATGTATAAACATGCTAGGCATTATGGTTGATACATATGAACATGTGCTAAGTCCCCCTAGGTTTTGTTTTTTTTAATTTTTAATTTTAATTTTTCCACCAAACTTAGGCTATTTTTTAATAGTCTAAATGGAAAATTTGGTCTTGTAATAAAAGTGGGGTTAAAAGTTAGTTTCAATCATGGAGGTGCTCATTTTCTAACTCAGAGCACCCGGTAAACCCATAAACCCACTTTTCCTAAGTTTTGAGTTATTTTTCCATCACTTAGGTAAGAAAATCCAAAAAAATCGAAGCAAATCCAAGTTCCTAAATCAATGGGATTTGCTTCGATTTGATTGAAATAAATCTCATCGGCTTCATTTTGATTGGGATTTATCATTCCTTTACTGAAGGCATTAATCAGGGCTAAAGAGGAGCTTAACTGGCTCATGCATATCTGAGGGTTCCTCCCTCCTTCTCTCTCCTCCACACGTGTGGATCAATTTGGCAGTGGTTTGATGGATGGGTCAGTTCAATGAGTGTGGTGTCACTCCAATTTGCAGTTCCAGTCTAGTTAGACTTAGTTCATCATGAGATCAGGCTCAGCTTAACTCTCCATCAAATGCAGTCTCTCCTTCAGTCAGGCATGCGCCCCTCTTGGCTAGTCTGGCTATAAATTGAAGTTGCCTTTCCCTTCTCGAGTTAGTTCGAGTTGGAGAGAATAGGATTGCTATTGTAATACTGTTGTAATCTTTTCATTGTTGGAATAAAGAAGCTTTCGAGGCTAAATGGTGTAATTCTCTCATGTGTGTGGAATAAGCATTGTCTTGCGGCCATTTATGTTGTCGGTTTTCCTCTCAATTTTTGCATCTGAACCTTGTATGGCTTGACTGATTCAACTAAATCAATAGGAGTGTAGTTGGGAAAGTAAGATTACTTGTTTTTCTATATCTCATAACATATGTGTTTGAAGATCTAGATTATACATGTTTAATAAGCTTATTTGCATGTAATTCTTGTCTCTTTTTTCATATATACATATCCAGATCTCATAAGGTTTTTTGGAAGGTTGTGTGTTTAGATTTCAGGTGGCAAGGTTTGGATGAGCTGTGAATCTAGTTTGAATCCACTGTACATCTAACATTTTCGTGGAGGCATTGCTCCTCTGCATTCCACTAACAAGTTTCCATTGCAGATCTATCCAGCAACAGGCCTTTCCCCTTCTCTTCCTCCATTTTATTAAAATCAATATTCCAGTTACTTGTTTGTCCTCTTATGATTGGATATACTTCTAAAAATTGCTTATACATTGTTATATCTAGTTCCTAAGAGTCTTGTTGCTTAGATCTGAAATTTCATAAAGAATATCATATTTTAAAGATAGATCTATGTAAAGAAATTCCTTTTTGCAGGTAGCTAAATCGTAGATCTAAAGCTTGCGTAGTTTATTTTTTCGTTCTTTAAAGATTTAAATTCTGCAAGAATGTGCACATCATATTGGCTTCCCAAAAAGCAAGCCAATATCCCAAGGAAAGCTTGCTTTCCTTGGTTCCCTTTTGCAAAACTAAATTGTTCCTTTTTAACAATTTTTAACTTAGTCTTTTTTTCGATAATTAGTGTGGCAACCCAAAGCACTTTTAAAGTGTTTTTGGGAATATTTGATTGTAATATCTTGTTGGTTTTTAGTAGGTTTAACAAAAAAGAGAAGGATACTCTACCCGTTTTCTGACTCTTGGGTGAACCGGAACTTCCCGGAGGCTTCCCCCGTTGTTGTGCTTCCTTTTAGGCTTGTTGTAAGGTTGTTGTAAGCCTTTGGATCCCAGATAACAAGGACCAAAGTGCAATTAGTTTGCTGATATTGTAGCCTTTAATAATATAGAATCACTTCGAGTAGGCTCTTTCGAGCCCACTCCCCATCCCACTAAGGGGGGTCCGCGTCCGTTTCACTTTTTTTTGCATTTTTTCCCGTTTTTTGCTCTAGCTTAGTCTTGTCGTGCAGGATTGTATACTTTGATCATATTCGTCATTGTTCCATATTTTGAAATCAAAGTAATACTAATACTTACCCCATGAATCCCCGATCGAACCGAAAGGTGAAAGAGGATCATGGTAGGATTCATTAGAAAACCTGTAGTGTGTGTTTTTTCTTCTATTTTCATTGTTACTTTTCACAAGCAAGCAGTAAAATTAACCCCTCCTTGATTTCCCGATTGAGGTCCACTTGGACCGAAAGAGATTCCTGGGGGGTCTTTTTTTTAAAGAACACGCGCTTAAAATTTACTAAAATTTACAAGACTATGGTGTGTATGCTCTGCACTTAGATGCGGTTCATTCGATCAGTCAAGCTGCATCAAAAGCAACGCGAGTGACTAGAATAATTAGATTCACTTTCCTAATTAACCACCACAGGAGAAAATCCAACGCCTCGATTAAACCATAAATGGTGGTAAAATTCCCAAAGGAAGTGGGAACTACTGGACAGTGACCTCGAGGAGCCGATCTTTGTTACATGCTAGCGGGTGTATTATGAACATAGTCTCAAAGACTCCATCCAGTCCACACATTCCTTGCGGGTAGCTGTAGCGGTTGTTACTTTTGGACATACTCCAAGTAGCCCCCCGGTATATCTGGAGTCCCCTTGCCTAATTTAATTCACTCATCTTTTCACATTAATTTAAAATGGACCAAGATACAATTGCACAACATTCACTCCAGTACTTGCAAGCACTCTTAATTATTTTCGACTCCATTTTAAGGCACTGGTCAACTATTTATTTCTTTCAATCTATATGTGATTGGGTGTCATATCGTGCTTATTTGTAATTGTCTCATCATGTTATCTGTTGTTTGCAATTGTTAAATCAAAACTCCTAAAAAACTTACTCATTTAATACCATCATCATCTAAGTAACCAGCCTTAGTAACTTGTAGGGTCTACCCAACTTGGCTTCGTTAGGAGTTTGCCTAAACGGAGGAGTCAAGAACAAGGTGATAGCCTTGAATCGAGACTTTTCCCCCAAGGACACACTGAGTGGCTTGAATATTTCTACCACATTCCCCCCCAGGTGTGTGAAAGGTGGCAACAGTGTCCTACCATGCTGATGGATGTAAGTGTTGGGAAAGCCTTTCTGACATGGATGTTGGATGTGTTCCTCCCATGGTTAGATATAAGTGTTGAAGAAGATGAAGACCTACATGGAGGCTAGGCCTACAACCAGCATGAAAAAGGGTTGGCTCTGTAGAACTTCCTGTGACAAGTAGAATTGAGAGATAGCACCATTTGATCGAGATAGTGGAAGAAGTGATGATGATGATCCAGTGATGATCCAGCTTTGGTGATGATCCAGTTTTGATGGTGATCCAGTGATGATCCAGTCATGATCCATCTTTGATGATGATCCAATGACGAAGACTTGTGCTGATGAATTGTGTCTAGAGAATACCTTCCTAGTTAAGAGGGACTGTTGATGTATTTGTAACTTCGGAATGTATTCACTTGTATATCTTATATTGTACCCCGATGTTCCTATCTGGAGAATCATTTGTATTTCATTGTACCCCGATGTTCCTATCGGGAGAGTCATTAATATAATAAAGTCATGTAAAGTCATTGAGGTTAACCCTCCATTGTAATTCGAGGCAATATTCCCCACAATTGAGTTGAGGTTAACGCTCCTTGTTGATCAGGGGGGTGAAGTCCCCACAGTTGAGGGGCACTAGGGTTATTATACTCTCCTAGAGAAGTCGTCCCTGGTAAGTAATTGTCAAGTCAAAAACCAGTATAAATAGAGAGTGAGCCTCTTTATTTGTCACACACAGTCACCCAACTATAGCGCATAGGTGAGAGAAGAAGAGCTCACACAAGTGACAGAGAGAACAATTGTTGGAGATCATCTTTCTATCTTTGGGTTTTACTGCTACAATTGGTGCTCATTCTAACTCTAAGGAATTTGAGGGGTTTTCTCCTTTATGGTTTCCCTGAGGAAAATCTTTGTGTCTATTGTCTCTTGTGATTGATTGTTGTGCATGTTATTCTCTTAGATAAGATCCTAAGATCTTATTACTTAAATGATAAAAATATAACACCTCAGTCATGTAATAGGTCAGTTACTTAATTAGTATAAATAGGGAAGTTCCCTCCCTCATTTATACACACCTCACACTCACTCAAGTTCATATGAGAGAGAGAGATACAGAAGGTGGAAATATAGTCAACTATTGGAGACTTCTTAGTTATGGGATTGTTCGTCTTATGACACAGTCTTTGTGACTGTATTATTCTGAGGAAGTTTGTGGAGTTTTCTCCTTTATGGTTTCCCTAGTGAAAATATTCGTGTCTTGTGTATATGTTCTATCTTATGCATATTGTTGTACTTGTTATTCTTTCAGATAAAGATCCTAACTATGATAATAAGGTCTAAGAAAAACTAGCATGGTATCAGAGCCTCTCTAAAAGAAGGCACTGTGCAACAACGAAAACTAGGGCTTCATAGTTCAAGGTCTTCTCTCCACAAATCATCAAAAAAGAGGGTTAGGATAACTCGCTTCGGTAGGGTGCAAATTTTGGTGGAAGAAGTTTCAGATTTGAAGAAGTTTTAATTTTGACCCTATCACTGGTGTCGGGAGAAACTAGGGCATCAAGTTTTGAAGGCTTCCCACGTCAATCTTAAGGAAAGGACCCTACTAAGAAACTCGCCTCAAGGAGGTGCATATTTCTGTCCAAATAGAATTCCCAAACTCCAAGTTTGGAAAATTAGGGTTTCTCTAACAAACCTTAGGTCAGCCAACTTCGGAACTGGGTCAGATAACTCAAATTGGTAAGATCTAAATCTTTGTTGTTTCCATTCTAGGTTCTCATTTGAAAAAGATGACTCACCATACTCGGCTTGAGGACAAGCTTGGAGGGGCTAATAACTTTAGAGCATGGCAGTATAGAATCTCCCTGATCCTTGAAGAAAATTATTTGGATCGGTACATCAATGGAGAAGTTCCAAATCCATAGGGATATGAGGATAAGGATACTCATAAGAAGAACTTAGTTAAGCCAAGAGAATCATTGAAAATTCAAGCAAGGATCACCTCATTCCACATGCGTAATAATTCAAGACACTGAAGGAAGTATTTTATGCTTTGACAAAGAAGTTCGAAGGAAAGAACATCAACCAAAAGAACAACTTGAAGTAGTTGAAGATAATGTCAAAGAAGGAGAAATTGTGATGACTGCCTTGAATGGTATCCCCAGATCACGGGACTCATTCATTCAAGGAATTTGATCTCTTCCAGCTGACTCCAAGAAGAATGCACTCAAGAAGAAGCTAGACTCATAACAAGAGAAGAGAATATGGGAGCAATTGAAGATCAAGCTCTCACAATTCACACCAGGAAGAACTACAAGAAGAAGGAGAAAAAGGAGAACCATCATCACAACAAGAATAAGGACAAGAAACAAAATAATATCAAGAGAGATCCTTCCAATATTCGATGAAAAGGGACACTTTGAAAGAGACTATCCAAGTTAGGAAAAAGAGATGCCATGCTCATGCTACCAAAGATGATGAACCAACAAACAAAAGATTCAGAAGAGAGCAAGATGATTCAGATGAAGAGTATGTGTTAATCTCAACACTTGCAGGAACTATCTCATACGAAAGCTATGATTGGCTTGTGGATAGTAGGGAATATAAACACATGACAGGATATAAAGAATCATTCGTCAATATGTATAAGCATGAGTCACCTCACAAGATGAAACCTAGGGATGATTATCAATACCCCATAAAAGAGAGTGGAGAATATTCATACAAGCTAGACTCCGGGAAATCTTTAAAGATGAAGGATGTGCTATATGTTACAGGATTGAAGAAGAAACTTCTCTCCATCTCTGCACTAGATGCAAAGGGAATGAGAGTTGCATTTGCTGATGGCCAAGTGCTAATGTGGCCTAAAGGAAAGACAACAGGTGATGCAACAATAATTGGAGAGGAAGATGATGGCTTGTACAAACTAAAGGGATAGCCTGAACAAGCATCGATTCATGAGTCAGTAGAACCAAGTGAACAATGGCACCAAAGGCTTACACGTGTGCACTACAGAGCACTACCAATGAAAAGCAACGTAGTCTCTAGACTTCTAGAGATCCAGGAAAAGCATGAAGGAATTTGAAAAGGACGTGCACAAGGAAATAATGCAAAGAAGACATTCCTTAGCAGTGAAAACAAGGCTAGTGGAATACTAGAGATGACACACTCAGATGTATGTGGACCCATGTCTTCTAGCTCATTAAGCGGGTATGTGTACTATGTTTCCTTTGTAGATGATTTCTCACGTAATACTTGGATATATTTCTTGAAAGGGAAAAAATAAAGTATTTAATAAGTTTAAGGAATATAAAGCCTTGGTCGAGAACCAAAATCAAAGGAAGATCAAGACTCTACGGTCAAATAATGGCGGAGAACTCTCCTCAGAAGAATTCAAGGAACTCTGTAGAGAGTATGAGATTAAGAGGGAGTTGAGCACTCCATATAATCCTTAGCAGAATGGGGTTGTAGAACGAAAGAACCAAACCGTGATGGAAGAAGTGAAAGAAATGCCACATGAACAGGATCTTCCTATGCACCTTTTGGAGGAAGCAACAAGGACAACTATGTATGTATAGAACCATACTCCTCATCGAGTACTTGACAACAAAAATTTTGAAGAATATTTCTCAAGAGAGAAACTAGAATTCATCCATCTTATAATATTTGGTTCCCCGGTGTACATACATATCCCAAAGAAGAAGATGACCAAGCTCAATCCTTGTGGAAGGGTATATTTGTAGGATACATTGATACATCAAAGGCCTATCGAATATACTTCATAGGATTCAAGAAGATCGACATCAATAGAGATGTAACCTTTGATGAAGACTCAACATACTTCAAATCCAGGAGGCTACCTATTCAAGAGGTCGAGGAACTTGAAGAAATGAGAGTCTGAGACATGGAAATTGGAGAAGCAATTCCAGAATACCATGAAGATCATGACCTGGTAGAACCATAAGAGCCGATAGAGACACTTCTCGAGAAGGACTCCCACAAGAGGACACCAACATGGGCATGGGAGTTCATATAAGAAGCAGAAAGGTATGGCACTCCAGAAGGAATGCATAGAGAAAGGAAAACTCCAAATCCTTACAACAAATATGTGGCCCTACTATGTGGAATCATTGACAAGGAACCTCCCACCTATGAAGAGGCTATAGAAAAGAAAGAATGGAAGGATGCCATGATCGAGGAGTATCAGTCAATCATGGATAATGATGTCTCAGAGATAGTTTTGAGACCATAAAAGAAGTCTATCATGACTTCAAAGTGGATTTATAATATCAAGCATACTGCAGATGGCAGCATTGAGAAATACAAGGAAATATTTGTAGCATGAGGCTTCTCACAGAAAAAAGGCATAGACTACAAAGAGACATTTGCACCCATGGCGAGGTACACTTCCATTAGGACCATACTTGCATTAATTGCAGTTATGAAATGGAAGATACACCAGATGGATATCAAGACAACATTCTTGAATGGTGTAGTCGAGGAGGAAGTGTACGTGGAACAACCACTAGGATTCGAGACACATGACAGAAAGACTCTTGTGTGCAAATTGAAGAAGTCCTTGTATGGATTGAAACATGCACCGAGGACATGGTACAAAGGAATGGATAGCTTCCTATTGCGCCAAGGATTTACCAAGAGCAAAGAGGGTTCCAACCTTTACCTCAAGGTTAAAGGTGGAAGACCAGTGATTCTCATACTATATGTCGATGACTTATTTCTGATGGGAAAGGATGAACTCATTAAAGATGCAAGGAGGAGACTTGCTACAGAGTTTGAGATGAAATACCTAGGGATGATGCACTACTTTTTAGGGATAGAGGTGTGGCAGAATGCAAATGGAATTTTCCTTATTTAAGGAAAGTATACAATGGAGATTTTGAAGAAATTCGAAATGCTGGACTGGAAGGCGATAGCCACACCTATGGCATCAAACTTGAAGCTTATGTGTGATGCTTCATCTGAGTCGTTTGATGCTATGATGTATCATCATATGATTGTCTCGTTGATGTATCTAACGAGTACGAGACCCAAAATATGCTTTGTTGTGAACACCCTAAGCCAGTTCCTGGTAGATTTGGAACATGTTCACCTGATAACTGCAAAGCATGCATTGAGGTACATAAAGGGTACAATGGATTATGGGCTCAAGTATGATGTGAATTAGAAGATTAACCTACAATGTTATGTTGATTTAGATTGGGCAGGTAGCGCCACTGATAGGAAGAACACTTTAGCTTGCTACTTCAGTTTGGGATTTGGCATGTCGGTTTAGCAAGAAGTAGTCATGCATGGTGTTGAGTACAACCAAGGCAAAGTATGTTGTCACTTGCTCGGCTAGTTGTGATGCAGTGTGGATGCGGAAGCTACTGTCTGACTTGTTTGATCTACAGTTAGATGTGACTTGTATCTTCTTTGACAATAAAAGTTGTGTGAAGCTATCATAGAACCATGTGTTCCTTGACAAGGCAAAGAACATAGAGATCAAATTCCGCTTTATCAAGGATATGGTGCAGAAAGGAGTAGTGAAGCTCCAGTACGTGGAAATGGACGAGCAGATAACCGATGCATTGATCAAGGCTCTATCCAGAGGAAATTTTGAGTACTTCAGGGAAATACTTGGTGTGATCCAAAACGAGACCCCTCGAAAGAGGGAGCGATAAGTTATAGCATAGTTGAAGAGACAGATTGTCTTAGCATAAAATCCTGGCAAAGATGATAGGTTGCTCAGACGTAATCAATCCTGTAGGTTTTCCTTGGATGTAATAAGTCCCAGTGAAGCTCACTGGTTATCCTTGGATGTAATTAGTCCTTATATGTTTCTATGATAGAAATAGGGAGAGACTAGAAGACGCAGATGCATGCTATCTCACATGGGAAATGAGACAGGTTCTTCGAGTGAAAAAAGACCCTGGTGTATCAGGTTGCTCGAACATAATAAGTCTTGTAGGTTATATAAGTGTAAATACGAGTCCTGGTGCAATACACAGGTTACTCAAACGTAATCAATCCTAAGACATGTTATCTAAATGTAAATATGACCCCTGGTGTAGCAGGCTGTTCAGTCAAAATCAGTCCTTACGTACACATCTATATATGTGTGTGTTCCCATGTTGGAGATAATAAGGTTACAAAGCACTTAAGGTGCACCTAGGAAGTTCTTCTATGCTAGTAGAACACAGGTTAACCATGGAGAGACGTAATGCACTTGGTGTGCTCCTAGGTTATTCTCACATAGCGTATGTTACGGGTTGTCTTGATGAGATGAAATATCCTGGCATACTACTATGGTTATAGAATGAAAGTGGTTTGCATTTGGGATGTGCTCTATGTGTTTTATTTTGTTTAGTTCCGAACAAAAGAGATGATCTAGATACGATGAGATAAAAGGCAAGAGACGCTTCCGTGGCAATGTAAAGAAGGTCCTGGACTATGCCTATGCAATGGCTTGATCGTAGATGTGATAAAGACCTAGATGAGGACTAGGCCTACACCCAACATGAAAAAGGGTGGATCTGTAGAAACTTCTAATGATAGATAATACCTTCGATGATCGATAAGAATATGATTATGGAAACAACTATGATGATGACTCCATGATGATGACTGGACAAAATGTGTCGATGACTGTGGAAGAGAGAGAATGCCTTCCTAGTTAAGAGGGAGTGTTGATCTATTTGTAACCTAGGAATATATCCTGGTGTATATTATAATTGTATGTTGTTGTAGCCTCGTCGAAGATGTGTTTACCTCCTTTCGCGATGTCATTATTGTGTATAGACCTTGAGGTACAACATCCGTTATAAGTCAGGGCAATAGTCCCCACTAAAACATCATGTAATGTATTTTTGGAGTCTCTTTAGGAGAAGTCGACCTTGTTAGGGTAAGAGGTCGGCCATACTCATGTAATAGGTTAGTCACTTTGTTAGTATAAATAGGGAGGTTCCCTCCCTCATTTATACACAACTCACACTCACTCAAGTTCGCATGAGAGAGAGAGGGAGAAAAGGAGGAGATATAGTTAGTTGCTAGAGACTTCTTATTACTAGGATTATTCATATTATGACACAATATTTGCGATTGTGCTATTATGAGGAAGTTTGTGGGGTTTCCTCCTTTATGGTTTCCTTGATGAAAATATTTGTGTTTTATGTATTTGTTGTATCAGATAAAGATCTATTGTTTTCGCAACCACCTCCCCAAAACAATTTAGCATTTTAGGGCCCCCCTTTTCTTTTGGAACTTTAGTTTTGCTTCTTAGGCATGTTTTGATCCAGAATTTATGGTTTGTTTTATCATTGGGAAAGTTCAAGAAGTAAGTTTTATTCTAAGGCAGAAAAGGTCTGTTGGTCATTGTAGTGGGTGCTTATCGAAGTTTGATCCACTATAGTAGGTTCTCATCAAAGTTTGATTCGCTACAGCGGACGGTTGTTCAAGTATGAGTCGCTACGTGGGAATCCCTTTTCTTTTACTTTGTCAAAGTGGTTTTCGGTCCACTACAGCGGAGGTTTGCAGAAATCCACGCCGCAATGGTGGGTGGGGTTTGGTTTGATTATTGGGGATGGTCCTGTTTTGTTTGGCCCACAATGACGGAAGATTATCAACCTTGGATCCACTACCACAGCTCACCCTTTTTATTTTTTCATTGCAATTGGTTTTGCAGTTCTTTGCCACTATGGTGGATGGGGTCATGTTTTGAAAGTCAGGCTTCCTGCCTTTTTTATTTTTTCCACTTCAGCGGACGGTGTTGTGGTTTCTTTGCTGCAGTGGTGGAGATGTTCTCTCACCATCACCCAATCCTTACTAGCGCACTCTAGTGAAGGAGGTCCTAAACTTGGAGCCACTACGGCTGTTGTCGCCCTAATTTCTTCCTGGCATTGTTCTGACCGTAAAGACGCAAAAGGAGTGCGGGTATGTTATTGATTTTAAACCGTTGGTTGCGGCTAAGTCAAGGTTTGTCAAGCTGCTGATGTCAGGGTTGTCCTCATTTTGACTTATCGATAACCGCTTGATACGATATGTTCGGTGCCAATATTGTTTGAGGCTTGCACGTGTGGGTGTAAATGCTTTCACCTATTGTCTTAATTGATTTTTTAACCAGTGGAATGTCTATTTATATGCCATTGGAAGTGGTTTTTGCCACTGTTTGTTTTACAGTAAGATTTTGTGAGTTATTCTATTTGAGATTTCGCGTGATTGGTGGAAATCACCCGTGGACCTCACGTGGCGCGTCCTCGTCGAGTATCTCCGACTACGTGTCCATTTTGTCGTCTTCCAGGTAGGTTTTCCACTCACCTTGCGTTGGTTTGGCATTTTAAATTGTTTTTGTGAGCTGTCAGTTGTCAGTTTGGTAAGAAGGTGTGGATAGGTTTTCATTTTAGGTTAAAAAGAGGCTTTTCCCTTGCGTTTTTAGATTTCGTCATTACCTTTTAGGTTTTAAACTCACCTTGGCTGCACTATCTACTCTTAGAAACTCGTCGGTCTACTCAGAGGCATTTTTACCTTCAGACCAATTAGATCATGATGAGTCTCCAGAGGCCTAAGCTTTTTGTTGGCATGGAGCTCACCTAGTTCTTGTTGTTGAGCGTAAATAGAAGCTGCATTTTGTCTGTCTCCAAAAAACCTTTTAGGTTTTGGGCATGGCATAGTATTTCCCCGTTGATGTTGAGCTTGGTGTTTTGGGGCTAGGGTAGAGCCACCTGCAAAATGTAAGCCCTGAAGTTGTGTCTGTGAGCAAAGGGTTTTCCCATGCCCAGGGGTTATTTCTCATTTTGTTTACAAAGCTAAGAGAGTCCTAGTTAGGCTCGTTGTTAGGATTATTAATACTCCCTTGTCCAATTTGGTCATATGTCTAAATCAGGAGTCATGTCTAAATCGGGAGTCCATCCATTCTATTTTTAGTCACTAGCACCATTGGATCCACTTGGCCTAATTGGGGCACATGTTCCAGTTACTAAAGTGTGGGGGACACTAATTGAGGCCTACTGCCACTAATTGCACTTGCATGCATCATTTTAAGAGCCTCCTAGATCAATTCCTACAATTTAGCAGCCAATGGGAGTGTCGATACCAACCAAGGTCAGTTGAGTTGAGTTGGTGAGTAGTCAAGCTCAGTTAGGAGTCAATTACATTCAGTTCTAGTCCTCTACATCCAGTTAGTTCTAGGTTTGCATGGTTTCATGCAGGAGAGGCGCATTCCTCACCTACCAGAGTCAGTTAGGCTTAGATAACACTGAATTAGACACCTGAGTTGAGATTTAGAACTCTTAGGAACTCCGATAAGGATTTAGACAAGATCAGTTAACTATTCAGTCCTCCAATAATGATTTAGACAAGGTCAGTTAACCATTCAATCAAGTAGAGTCTAATCAATTCGAATTTCCTCACATGGATTCGAATTGCTTGTGGCTATTTAGCCATTGTACTTCATTGTAATTATTATCTAATTACTTTTGATTAATGAAAGCATTCACAGTTGCAAGCCATTTTTGCACTAATTCATTCTTGAATTACTGAGTAAATTGTGTTATGTATTTTGTGATTTGTGTGTTGATCCATTGATCTATGTGCTCAATTTAATATGGTATCAGAGCCTCGGCAGGACAATGCACTTCTCCTACTATAGATCCATACTTGGATCATTTCTTTTTAGCAAAATTTCTCCTTCCAGTACTGCACCAAAAGCGGAGAATTTACCACTTAATAGCCCAAGTTAAGGAATTTTTTATCAAGATTGCTTGATCAACTATGCTGGGTGTGAAGGAAATTCCAAAAGTGCATAATGTCAACCTTATTTTCTCTATTTGATTGTGTGATTTACAGGTTTATCGTTCCTCTTCACTGCATTCACTACAAGTAGCTCAGTCTCCTTCACAGCATTCACTATAGCAGCTCAATCTTCTCTATTGCATTCTAGATGGCCCCTCCAATGGAGCTCCTCACTCCTTTCAACTATCACTAGTGGAAGGAGGACATGGAGATGCAGCTACGCTCCAAAAGACTCTTCAGACTCACAATGGAAGTAGAGAAAGAGCCAATTCATTATGTTGACAAAGAAAAGTATTGGAACAGGCTTGATGAAGCCTACGGATGCTTGTGCCTCTCAATCTCTCGAGATCTTCTCTTCCATATCAATGGATTGAAGACTCCCAAGGAGGTTTGGGATAAGCTTTCCTCCTTATTTTACAAGCAGGATGATCTGAGGGTTTATTAGCTGGAGAATGAGCTGATCTCTCTCCATCCAGCCAAATTCGAAACACTTAATGACTTCTTCACAAAATTCAAGAACCTAGTGTTCCAATTACAACTTTGCAAGGTAGAGATGGAGTATGATCAACTCATCCTTGCCATTCTCTCCAAGCTTGGTGCAGACTATTCAGTCTTTGTATCAACATTTCATTTTGTGAAGCTCTCTACTCCAAATTGGAAGATGCCTACTCTTGACTCTTTCATTGAATCTCTTACTCGTGAGCGTGACAAATTGATCCAAATGGGGATCATTCAATCTTCCAAAGATCAAGCACTTGTTGTAGGAGTACCTAAGGTAGCGAATGACAAAGGGAAACAAAAGGATGAGTCTCCTATAGAGAAAGAGTAGTCAAAGAGCCTTCAAGTTCAAAGAGAAACAAGAATAATGGCAAAGGAAAGACACTGTGTTCTTGTTGTGGAAGGGGCTTTCATCCAAAAATCCAAAAAGCAGTTGTATGAGAAGAACAATAGATGAGATGGCTCTTCTTCTAAAGAGGCATAACATTATTGTACCTACTAGTGCAAGGAAGGCTGACCATAAGGAAGAAACTGAAGAATATGAAGAGACATGCCATGTATTGAAAGCTAGATGCTCCATAGCACATGCCTTCCTCGTTGATTCTGGAGCTTCCAATCATATAGTTGCATCTAGAGAATCATTTTCTTCCTTGCAGTATTTTGATGGTCCTAATATTCAGATGGGCAATAGCAATAAATTTCAATCCAAAGGGAAGGGCTCTATCAAGCTTGAACATGGAAAGTTCAAAGATGTGCTTTATGTTACCTCCCTAGCTGCAAACTTGTTATATGTATACCAGATGACTCATACTGGCTCTCCAAAGTGAGTCATATTTGGTACTAACTTAGTGGAGATCACAGATATCTCTACTGGGAACATCATAGTGAAGGGTGTTGCAAATCATGCCTCCAAGGCATATGAGTTCTCACACTTCATGCCATTTTCAAAACCAGTGCATTCTCAGCAGCCACTTGCAAGGGAAGGTAAAAACATTTCATATACATCTTTTGCAATTTACACTACTATTGCAGATCCAACTATATAAGTTTATGAGATTGAGATTCGGGGTGATTCAGATCCAGATCCAGTCCCTCCTTCCAAATTGGAAGCTAGGAAGATGACTAGAAATCCATCTGACACTCAGAAGGGAAAGACCCTTGTGCTATGTCATGCAATCTTACCTCCTTCAGAGAGATGCAATAGACTCCCTGTAAGATGCTACATGGCAAGGGCTCAATCTCACTACATTCAGAAGAATAGAGTTGATCATACACCTCTTCATCCAGCAAGAGACAAAGGTTACATTCCTCCTTCCTTCCATCATCATTTTGGGAGAATATGGAGAAGTCTACATGTCAGGCCCCAGGACACCTGTGCACAAAACATCATGTATGCTGCACCGCTACATCACAGAGATTCAGCAACATATTTTCAAGTTTTTCAAACTTGAATCCTGATTCTATCTGCTTAGTTAGAGGGGGGGATTTTTTCCCATGTGGTTTTTTCCCCAACTCCTTGTATTGAGGAGTTACTTTACTTTACTTGATGTAAAGGGTGACCTATGGTCTTAGTTACCGGGGCCCATAGATTTTCCAAGTTAGCATTCAGGGGGGTATTAGGATTATTAATCCTCCCTTTTCAAATTTGGTCATATGTCTAAATCGAGAGTCCATCCAGTCTATTTTTAGTCACTAGCACCATTAGGTCCACTTGGCCTAATTGGGGCACATGTTCCAGTTACTAAAGTGTGGGGAACACTAATTGAGGCATACTGCCACATATTGCACTTACATGCATTAGTTTAGGAGCCTCCTATATCAATCCCTACAATTTAGGAGCCACTATGTATGCCGATACCAACCAAGGTCAATTGAGTTGAGTTGGTGACTAGTCAAGCTCAGTTAGGAGTCAGTTACATTTAGTTAGCGCTAGGTTTGCATGGTTGCATGCAGGAGAGGTTCATTCCTCACCTACCACAGTTAGTTAGGCTTAGTTAACACTGAATTAGACACCTGAGTTGTGAGTTAGAACTCCGATGAACTCTGATAATGATTTAGACAAGGTCAGTTAACTATTCAGTCCTCCAATAATGATTTAGACAAGGTCAGTTAACCATTCAGTCAAGTAGAGTCTAATCAATTTGAATTTCCTCACATGGATTTGAATTGCTTGTGGCTATTTAGCCATTGTACTTCATTGTAATTATTATCTAATTACTTTTGATTAATGAAAGCATTCACAGTTGCAAGCCATTTTTTCTCTGTTTCATTCTTCAATTACTGAGTAAATTGTGTGATCTATTTTGTGAGTTGTGTCTTAATCCATAGATCTATGTCCTCAATTTAATACTCGCCGTGTCTAGAGGTATCTATTACCAAATTTTTCCCTCGCTGCACTAAGTTTGTGTTCCCTGTCCCGATGGATGAGAATGGTGGGGTAAGGCAGGTTGCTGGTTATATTTCAGAAGTAGTGTGCCTAGCATTTCATGATATGCATAGTTTTGTTAAAAAATGTGAAATGTTGAAACAAATTTTATGTTATTTGTAGTCACAGCTCATGCCAGATAACATGACAAAGAAAGAGAAGAAAAAGGAAAAGATCGTAGAGTATGACTCAGACATAGAGGGATCCCCCACACAAAGGGTGGAATTGATCTATGAAGATACCAAGTCAGTAACAGGAGTAGAACCTGAATTTAAATGGGGCCAAATCTACCGCATGCTGGTATAAAAAAGGGTTCCAGAGGCAGGGTTGGAAGACCTAGCCCTGTATGACAATATATTAAGGTCTGGAATCACCAAAGTGGCTACTAGGATAGAACTGTTCCCTTGCGCAGAGGTCATCGGATGTATTCTGCCCAGAGTGGATCCAGTAGGAAAAATAATGAACAATGTGGAGGATAAAGGAATTGCATCCTTCACAACAGTGTTTATTGAAAAAACATACAGCTTACCTACCTCAGAGATTAGTATGACAACCGAATGGGTGAAAAAATTAAAGTTTGATTACATCAGTACAGCCAAGATGATGGTAGCAGAGGGGAAGACATTCATAAACAAGTAGTCTGGGGAGTACGAGACTGCTAATTTATGTACCCCTTATAGAATGGTAGTACTGATGTTGAATAGGATTTTCGGCAGGGTTGATGGTAGAACCTACAAGTTTTGATGGATCCCACTGATCTACTATGTGGCCATGGAAGGAACAATTTTCAACTGGGCTGATATAGTGGCTAATAGCCTATCCACTACCATTACTGCGGCCCAAGAAGGCTTACACAGAAAGAAATCAGAATTTTACATGGGTTCCTTTTTTATAGATTGCATACTTTGCCTCCACCCATTTGAAAGACTAAAATGCACATGGAAAGGAGGGAAAGCTCCTATTTATACAGCTTATCAGATAGTGTAGGGACACAAGTACCACAATCACTATGACTTGGTCTATGAAGAGTTCTTGATACCTTTATACCAGCTAATTTTCTTATAAGAGTACAAGTGCTTATCTGAGGGAGCCCGGGAATCGATCAAGGAATTCAGAGATTACTTTTTTCTCTGAAGAAGGTACGTACCTCAAGATGTATGGGGGCTCTAAAGCACCTTCATTACTGCCCATATATGCTACAAACTACATAGTTCATAAGGAATATGTAAGACATCTTTTCCTGGATGGTTATGGAAGCCACTTATTTGATCTTAAGAAAGTTGTGTTCCCACCGTTGTCATTTTATGTAGGAAGTTATAAGTTCACCGGAGTCAAGAATGCTCCAGAATTTATTAAATAACTAGAAATCTTTCATTTCGGAGAAAGAAACTTTCATTGGAATGAATCACAAGGAAACGTTGCAGCCCATCGAGCACTCCTTAAGGTAAATTCTGAATACACTGACCATGTGGACAAGGAGCAAAAGGTATACAGAAATGTCTATAGCATGAGAACTTTACATAAACAACTAAGAAGGAAAACCACGACAATCGGAGTGAAAAGTAGTAGAAGCAGTCTCCCAGAATCAAAGGGTCAAGAAGAAGAAGCTGCAAGGAAAACAAAAGAAGAGATTGCGCACAGATTGGTAGAGGGAACGAGAAAGATTTTAGCTGAAGAATCCTAGAGGGAGAAAGAAGAAGAAGAGGCTACCACAAAAGAAGGAGAGGAGGCTATCCTGGAAAATATTACTGAGTTAGAAAAAGAAATAGATCGAGAAACTCAAAATCTAGGGCAGGTGATACAAGATCAAGAAAAGAACATAGAAGAGAAAAGAAAGAAAGATTAAGAGGATATGGATGGTAAAAATCAAGGATAGAGTCCTGCTTGGGACAATCCAGAGAATATCCCATCTACTTCTAGCAATATACTCATCGGAGGGCATATCCCAATAGTTGAACTTAGATTGGTGCCATATACCCCATCTAAACAACATCAAGTTGCATGCTTGGAAGATGTGTATTTCAATCCCAAAAGAAAAGCCATAGTATGGAAAACTGAAAAGACTTTAAAGATGGGAACTCAACCTGGGATCACCACAGTGACCGAGAAGACGGTCGTGAGAAATGTAGAAGAGGATCCCAAGCAAATGGCCTCCATGGGTGTTGCAACTGCCACTACAAATGTTCATAATATTAGCAGGCTTACTAAAACTATTGATCAGTATAAAGGAAAGATGGCAGAGATGAAAGAATTTCTGAGAAAGGAGGAAAAGGTAGGCCTAGAGTCTAAAAGAAAATATGAAGCCACCCTTGCAGATTATGAAAATATTCAACAAGATTACCAAATCCTGGGGAAGAAAGGAATAATTTGAAATAGGCGAACATGATTCTTGACAGGGAAAAGAAGAAGTTAGAGAGCAAGGTAGCGGAAATGGAATTTCAGAAATCAGTAGTTGATCAGCAGGCAGAGGAGCACAAAGTTTGAATCTCGGAACTTGAAGTGCAAAAGAGTTCCTTGGATGTTCTTTTAAAGGTAGACAATGAAAATAAAATAGACAGAGCACCTCTAAGAGAGCATGCTCTCTTACTTAGAAGGAAGATCTATCAAGTGCAGGTCAGGTTGGCGGAAGAAGTTGTTCGGGTCAAGCAAGCCGAAGACTGACTGCAAAAAATCTCAATAGTGGCTACCACATTCAAGGAAAGAACCCAGGACATTGCTGAGATCCTACAAGGTTAGCTGACATGGTTGGAAACAAATACAGAGCACCCAGAAAACATGCCTGAAATATGTCTGAAACAATTGCAGATCGAATGTGATATTGTAAATTTCAACAGTAAAGTTGTTGAGAGGTTGATAGAAGCAGTGGAGAAGACAACAGCCAAATGTGCAGAATTCTTCAGGAAGATGATGATAACTCACAACAAATTTTTTACTCCTTCAGCACTAAGGCTACAAGAATTTATAGAGCATGAAGAACACTTAAAACAGATGAATGATAAGCTACAAGAGGATGAGTTAAATATTCAAATGGTTAAAGGTTTAAATACAAAGGTGGTAAAGAGTCTAGTGGCTAAAGCAGCGGTTAGTAACCATCTACTAGAAGATCTACTGAGAGTGACTCCTGCAAGAACAATAGACATAAAGGGAAAGCTGGCCAAACATAAGGTCACAGTCAGATTTTTAGAACCCACAGAGTTCAAGACAATTTCCTCAGATGCTTCAGCCTGGAAACAATTCGTAGATAGTTTGACTAGGTCCACTTAAGTAGTTTGTCTTATTCACACATGGACATATATGTAATCTTTTGTATTTACTTTTTTAGCACTAAAGACAAACTTTATGTAACTGAATTTTAAGGAATCCCAAAGGGTAGGGGGGAGACCAAAGGTCATTTTGTAATGTATAAATATAGATAGATCGAATAAGAAAAAATACTTTTTTCACTAGCATAGTTACTGAAGCTTGTTGTAAGAAGAACTATTTCCTTTTATAATAAAGAAGATGGAATTTTGCTAGAGAGAGTGTTGTATAAGCCTCAAAGCATGTTGTGTAAATTTGAATGAAGAACTATTTCTTTTTTAGTGCTATATACAATCTATGAGATCGTTCCTAACCTATGAACTATTTCTGCATTATGACTGATTTTATGTTATGTGATGAATCTTATGCAATAATCAATGATGAATGTTTTAACATCACTAAGCTATCTCGATGTTGACTTTCTGTTGTATGTATGTATCCTGGATTTATCAGTTATCTGTAGACTTCTTTATGCAAACAATATAGTACATCATTCATCTGATTTAAACTTAATCTTGCTCCCTAGGGATAGGCTAGAATAGATTTAGATTAGTGGTTATGTTTCTATTACATGCATTTAACCTAGGCACTTACATTTCATACATAAAAGATAAAATATATAAACGGTGGATAAGGCCGCAACCGGTAAAAGAGATTTAAGAATAGATTTTAACTCAACGGTATCCGAACCGCAAAACCGAATGGATTCCCCATACCAAACGATAAACGATCTATTTGGGAATGGTTATTGGGGAGAATCCCTATTGTCGGTACCTGGGATTTTTCGAGGCATCAACAGTTTTTTGCGCTAGAAGGAGGGCCGCCAGTCCATGGTTATCCGAGGAAATCTGTTTTCTCGAGAATTTTCCACCGATGACAGTTCTGAAACCAGTTTTCCACAGGACTCTAGTCCTGAAAGAAAAGCTAATCCCAAGTTAGAAGTTCCAGAGTACTTATGTCCTGTCTCTCTCGAAGTAGTTAATGATTGAAGAAGAATCACAAGGTCGTATGCAAAGAAGCTTGGAGGATTTCCAAATATCCTTGACTTACCTAGAAGACAAGCTCGCAGAAGATAATGACCTTACATATAATATTCAATGTTAATGGGAGATTTTGAAGAGGTGGTAGATTTAACCTTACAAGAATTTGTTCAACCTCTTGACCAGTTGGGACCTGATTCTCGTTCTTGTTCACCTTTTCGAACCCCTGTTCACTCTCCTCCCTGAATCATGGCTGGAAATGTGAATACAAATCAACCTATGAATCCAAATTCTAATCAACCACCTCCACCACCAGCTTGGAGGGCCATAACCACTCTTAACCTGGCTGCTCCGTTTCATAATTTACTTGCACATCGTGAGAAGTCATTACCTAAGTTTGATCCAACAGAAGGCATTAATGTGGATGATCACTTACAAAGTTTTTTCTTAGCCCTTGAATTATTATCAGTAGTAGAACACGAAGATGTAGTATGCAGACTGTTTCCATATACCCTTAAAGGAAAAGCAACATCATGGTATTTTGGCCTGCAAGCGAATTCAATCACAAACTGGAATACATTTGAAAGACTGTTTAAGAGCAAGTTTGGACGCCGAAGAACCACAAATACTCTAATGAAATAATTACTTGCTCTAAAGATGGAGAAAAAAGAGAAAGTGCTTAATTTTAACCATAGGTTCGCTCACCATTTGAACAATTTCAGTGCTGCCATAATTCCTGCTGAAGAGAAATTAATAGAATATTATTCTTTGGCGCTTTCGCCAGAGATAGAGAGGTTCATGAAGTGGTCGGTAAAACCTTCATTATTAGAAACCTATGAAGAAGCTAAGAAGGTGGAAAAGGAACTCGAGAGTATAAATAAACAGTCTGCAGATTCAGATACAATTTTTTTTAATAAGAAGCCCTTGTTGCTGACTAAACCCAAAAAGGAACATTCAAACGAATTTTAAAATGTGGTTAAAATGGTACAAAAGCTCTCGAACAAGATTGTTGAATTAGAAAAATATAAAGAATCAAGTTCTTTTAGAAAACCATTTAGACAAATTTTCAAGAAGAAAGAGGAAAATAGTCCAGCCCTAGCACCCACCGAGAACTCTTATGTGTTGATTCTCACTGAAGTTGGTATGGATAATTTTTGTACCTTTCACCAACAACCCCACTCTTAGAAAAGTTACCCTCAGTGGATTAATTCAATGAACCTAATCATGAATTAGCTATTAGATGTTCAACTAACAAAACCTGAAGTTAAGGAAGAAAAGGAAATTGAAACGGAAACAACTTCGGAAGAAACTACTATGGTTTTGTGGGACTGTATTACCACACTAGGGTTAGAAGAAGAAGAACCCACTGAAGAAATACAACTTTCGGCAGTAAACATCACAACAAAAAGTCAGGGACCAATAACAAATGAGAGTTTATTGCCCAAGATTAAGAATTTCCAAGAAAGTATGAAAAAGATTTCTAATAAGCCTCAAAACCCACCTATACCTCAAAAGGTCATAGCAAAGCAAAAGGCTCCAACATTAAGTAAACCAACAAAGGTTGTGGAGAATAAGTCAAACAATAATAAGAAAAGTTCAATGGAACCAGAAATGGGATATAATATAGTAGACGATATTAAGAAAACCAAGGCAAATCTTTCGTTATTTGAGATGTGTAATTTACCGCAACAAAAGAAGAAACTTTTGGAATCCTTGGATCCTCAACCTAGTAAAACTCCAGACAATGTACCATTAGATAAAAAGATACATGAATCCAGTATTGGAGGAAAGTCTAAGTCTTGAACTAAGACATTCCTGCTGACCTTTGAAATATTTAATCTGAATGTACACAATTGTCTGGTAGATTCTGGAGCATCTTCGAATGTCATGCCCTTGTCAGTTTGTAAAAAGATAAATGGGAAACCTACTCCCTCTGCTAGTCAAATCATTCAATTGGATAGGATGGCATTCAAGGTGGTTGGAGAGATGAAGAACATACTAATTCGACTAGCAGCTGACGAAAGGGTTTGTCAATACATAGATATTATGGTAGTCGACATCCCTGAAGCCTATGGTTTAATACTGAGTAGGGATTGGTCTAAAAAGCTTAATGGGTATTTTGCAACAGATTGGTCACACTTGTGGTTACCTTACAAAGGTTGTCAAAATCAAATTAAAGTACTCAGAGAACCACATATGAAATATAATGTGACACAGCTTGAAGGAAAAAATGAACCTGTGAATCTCTCACATTCAGTTTTGGGAAATTGTTTTTTAGAACTTGAACAAGGAAATTATCAAGCAGAAGAGGCCTATAGTGAATCAGATGAAAAATCCGATCTCCTTCAGTTTTCGTAGACTAACAATATTGATTGTAATATAGTTAATTTAGTTTATGTTTCAGAAAACAGAACTAGTGCTTTGGAAGTAGAAAATAAGTTTTGGTTATTGTATTTTGATGGTTCAAAAACTCAAGAAGGATCGAGGGTCGGTTGTTTCCTAATTGATCCAGAAAAAAATAAACATTTTTTATCTTGTAGATTAGAATTTGGATGCACGAATAATATCGTTGAATATGAAGCACTGATTCAAGGATTAAAAAGGGCAATTGAGTTTAAAGTTAGGAATTTAAAATTCTTTGGAGACTCTGAAATCATTGTAAAGTAGGTCCGCAATACAATCGATTGTTTATATCCTCATTTAAAAGGGTATCAAAATGAAGTTTGGGCTCATAACAAATTTTGATGCTTTTGATATTAAATCTATTCCTATACTAAAAAATGCAGCATCTAATTTATTAGCTACCTTTGCTGCTAGATTGGTGCCTACAAATAAAAAATGTTCAATTGAATTGATTTTCAGGTCATCTGTACCAAATAATGTCACCAATTTGAGAATATTTGACGATGACCAATAGATTTTGGAATTCTTAACCAATGAGGAAACTTTTAAAAATGCAGTTATTAATGATGAGGAACACCAAGCGAATCTTCAGAGTGGTAATTTCATACCAAAAGGGGTTAGGACATTACCGGGGATGTTTGATCTAAATAACAAATTCGGAAGGCTAGTAAATGTCAAAACACACAGCTCATCAATGTAGTATGAGCTGATCAATCTGGGAACAAAAGCTGAACCCAAGTATGTTAACTTGGGGAAATGTTATTCTCCAGGTGAAAGAAGTAAGTTCATCAATTTATTTCAGTAGTATAAAGATGTATTTGCTTGGACTTATGATGATCTAAAGACATATGACACTCGCATAATCCAACACATTATTCCTATTAAAGCGGGTGTAAAACCTTTCCGGCAGCAGCTTCAGAAGATGCATCCTAAGCTGGAACCCCTGATTCAAAGTGAAGTGAAGAAATTACTTGATGTTAAGATTATTTTCAAAATTAGACACTCGGAATGGGTAGTGAACTTGGTGCCAGTGAGGAAAAAGTCTGGAGAAATCAGACTATGTGTGGATTTTAGAAATCTGAATCGTGCTTCAGACAAAGACAATTATCCAGTCCCTCCAATGGAGCATATTTTGCAGATGGTGTTAGGCTCCGAGTTATTCTCCTTGTTGGAGGGGTTTTCAAGATACAATCAGGTACTAGTATCAGAACAAGATAGGTTGAAAACTATGTTCCGTACAAAGTGGGGAACCTTTTCCTATAGGAGAATTCCCTTTGGATTAATTAATGTTGCAGCCACTTTCCAAAGGGACATGGACATAGCTTTCCGGGGACTGATAGGCCGCACTATGGTGGTCTACTTGGATGATGTAACAGTATTTTCAAAGAAATAGAAGAACATCTGTATCATTTAAAATAGATTTTTGAGCGTTGTCGGAAATACGGTATCTCATTGAATCCCAAGAAATGTGTTTTCGTAGTGCTAGAAGGAAAGCTATTGGGTCATGTAATTTCTAAAAGGGGAATCTCCATAGACCAACAGAGAGTGGAAGCTATAGCACAGATCCCCTTGTATTAATCTTGCACATTGATCTAGGAACAAATAATCAATCTCATCAAGAAATAATCAACAAATAACTCAGAAATGGTGTTAATCGGAACCAGAATGGTTTCCTCTCTGTATATTCAATAAACAATGAATAGTTACAATAACAATGTCAAGCAATAGCTTGAATCAATGAGGAATTTGAATACCTAAGGAGGTCATTCGAATTCAATGAGTGAGTCTGGATTAACTGACTGTCAACCATTGGTTCACACTCAGTTAACCACTTGACCAAAACCCTAATTGACTCACTAAACCCTAACTGAAGTCGAAGTGCAATAAATGACTGAATCTCAACTGAAGGAGATCAAACACATGTCATAGCAAGCCAACCATCAAGTGCTATTGCTCCATGACTTCAATGAACCCTGATGAGGTTAACTGAAGCTGAACTGATCATCAGAAGTTGATGGAGGCGCCCCTGTTGACTCCAGATCATTAAATAATAATAAATAATCATTAAATAATATATTTAATGAGAGGAGGCGCCTTAATTGATTGGTTGAATTGATTGTAACCACCAGTTAGCAATTAGGTGCATTAATATCACTCAAATCACCCCTGGAGTGCTCCAGTTAGCCTCCTTGACTGTAGGTGAAGGCTAAGTTAGCCTCCTTGACTGTAGGTAGGCGTGGGTGTGACTTGATTATGGAAATTAATGCTCCACTTATGTCAATTAATGTCAATTATACTTAGGATAGTGGTTTAACTAGGCCAATTTGACCAAAAAGAATGTGTATGGTGGTAAATGTCTCCAACACACCCCCTTAAGCTATACTTAGGAAGAGTTAAAAAATAGAAATGCATAAAAATGCTAGGGCCTTGGAAACAAAGGCCATAGGTCACCCTGTACAATAAAGTAACCACTTAATATAACTAAGGAAACAGGGAAAACCTCATGAGAAAAATACCCCCCCTCAAACTCAGCAGTAAATCAAGAATTGGTTCTTCTATGCAGTAGTATCCTAAGACTGTGCATGTGAACCTATGAATCCAAACTAAATGAATATGTCTGGAGGAATCTTCCACTTTGGAAGAAGAACAATGCACTTAACTGAATCAGAAATATAAACAGCTGCATGGTGAAAACTGGACCCATGTAGAGTAGCTGAAATCATCTGAAGAAAGAGCAAAGGTTCTTGAGGATTTGAACCATGTGTGGAACACTCAAGAAACTGATATGTTGCAGCCTTGAACAACAAACCATGAGTGGTAAAATCAGCCCCAATTTTTAGGAGCAAGTGTCCAAGTGGATGCAGAATGTCTTCCTCTTTACTAGTTGTGTGAGGAGATGAGCATGTGACCAAAGGTAGAGAAGCCCTGGGACTCTGGAGAGCGAATACTTGAGCTCCATAATCTGATATAGCTTCAGAAATAGCTAATGATTTACAAAATAAAATATCATCAACCTCATAAGAGGAAACTAACACCAAATCCCCAGCAGCAAAATTCAAGAAGAAATGCGGTACTTGATTTTTCACACCAAAATTGGTGAGAGCAGCTACAAGCATGACTAAAAGCTCTTGGATTTTAAAATATGAACAAAATAATATTAGATAAGAATGTAAATCAGATCTAAATAAGTTCACAACAGATCCAAAACTGTGAAATGAAATCAAATCCCTAGCAGCAGTTTTGTAGGAGACTTGCGGTACTTGTTTCTTCACACCGTTGATGAGAACAGCTGCAAGCAGTACTGAAGGTTTATGAACCTTAAATTTTGAACCAAGAAATATCAGATCAGATCCAAATAAGATCATACCAGATCCAATAAGGTTCATATCAGATCCAAAAGTATGGTCAACCGAGACGGTGGATGCACAATTGTCTTTTTCTTCAAAATTCTGAATTTTGGTGCATGCAATCCTGCAGGATTTTGCTGGAAGATCTAGATCATGGGGAGCGAATGTGTCACTCTTATAATCTAATATTTCTTCCAAAATATCCAATTTTTTACATATTTGCACACCAGCAGCAACATTAGAGGGAGAAAATTCAAATTTCTCTTCACTTTCGGAAGCAATTACTGGTAAATTTTGCACAGAATTCAAAGGAAAATCAACTGTGAATGTTTGCATGGAAGTGCAGCAGTATTTTTCTTCAATATTAGAGATTCGAATGTCTTCTTCTGTTTTAGAAATATGAGGATATGAGATATTAGAGATCTCATGAACTTCCGGAGAATCAGGAGAAGGAGTCACTGCATGGAGACTTTCTTCAATTCGAATTGAATGTGTAGAAGATTTTTCTTCATCTTCATCTTGAACAACTTCATCAGAGAGAGTAGAGGCTGAGAATTTTGAGTAAAGAACTCTTGTAATGTCCCGGTTTTGACCCCGTTACATTAGATGTATATGATGTATATATTGTAATGATCATGGTGTGGAGCTAAAGGCCAAGGCCCCGCCATTGANTCCGATGTGTATTAGGATTAAAATGCATCTTTGTATGATGATTAAATTGCATCTGTGAATGATTAATAATTCTGTGTGCATATTTTAGTTCGAATTTACTTAAGCATTCTGTTTTAGGCAATTTTATTTAAGCCTGTACATGTTCATGGGCTCTTAGCCCGGTCTGTTAAAGCTCGTAGTCGCGTCCTCTACGCCGGTCGGAGGCATGGGGACGTGACAACTCTTGTGGTGCTGGATGTGATCTCCAAAGTGCTATTATGATCCTCATTGTGCTTGCCAAAGGTTCTGTCCAATTTTGTCCAGATATCCTTTGGGTATTCAGCAGAACCAATAAGGTAGCACAAGCTAGGAGAAAGGGCCAGACATATTGCTCCAAAAGCTCTATCACCATCATTTAGCCAGTCATTCTCATTCTCATAAGACTCTTTTCCAAGTCCAATANGAGGCATATAATATGTAGGCCATCATGTAAATATGCATCATAATTAATTAATGGACACAACCAGCTATGGTCGCGGCAACTAAATCGAATGGGGCATGATTTCGTAAGGATAGGGGGGGGGGTGAAATATTTAACCTATGGGCCAATGGGGAAAAGCCAAATGTCTATGAGAAAACCCATCCAAATGTCAACTACCTTTCTTGTCTTTTTCTCCAATCATTTANTTCACAGATGCAACCATCTTCAACTTCCATTCTGAATAGCTTGTGAATGGGGTGAGAAG
Organism: Pseudotsuga menziesii; assembly: GCA_001517045.1. NCBI lineage: Eukaryota > Viridiplantae > Streptophyta > Pinopsida > Pinales > Pinaceae > Pseudotsuga > Pseudotsuga menziesii. The sequence continues at coordinate 68,970 of LPNX010933307.1, forward strand.
AGGGACTGATGAGTCCATTTGAAGTTGTACCTGTTAAAATCTGAAAATCACAACAAAAAGGGGCACCGTAAGGTCGGAGAGCCTGCACATTTTAGGCTTTCATCACACCCAGCATAGTCAATCAAGCAAGCTTGATCAACAAGTTCTTTACTTGGGGTATTAAGTGGTAANATAGGGGGGGGGGGGAAATATTTAACCTATGGGCCAATGGGGAAAAGCCAAATGTCTATGAGAAAACCCATCCAAATGTCAACTACCTTTCTTGTCTTTTTCTCCAATCATTTA
>LPNX010933307.1:70111-106576 GCA_001517045.1 Pseudotsuga menziesii
GTGGAGGCACCTTAATTGACTGGTTGAACTGATTGTAACCACCAGTTAGCAATTAGGTGCATTAATATAACTCAGATCACCCCCGAAGTGCTCCAGTTAGCCTCCTTGACTGTAGGTAGGCGTGGGTGTGACTGGATGATGGCAAGTAATGCTTCACTGATGTCAATTAATGTCAATTATACTTAGGATAATGGTTTAACTAGGCCAATTTGACCAAACAGAGTGTGTGTGGTGGTAAATGTCTCCAACACCTTGCCCCACAATAAGAATGGCATGCAATTGTTCATGGGGACCATTAATTTTGTGTGAAGGTTTGTGCCCAATTTTGCACAAATAGTCAAACCATTGCAGCAGATGGTTAAGCAAAGTGTGCAGTTCAAATGGACTGACATAGCGAAGGATGCATTTACTAAGATCAAAACAACAATAACACATGCACATTCACTTAGAAGTCCCTATTTTGATAAAGATTTCATATTGTACACTTTCGCTTCTAATAATTCGCTCGCAACGGTGCTAACTCAAAAGGAAGAAGGGGGAGATGAATTCCCTATTTCATTTATGAGCACTGGTCTGCAAGGTGTTGAATTGAACTACCCCACCATTAACGAGCAATCCTACGCAGTATTTAAAGCTATAAAGCAATTCAAGCCATATATACTTAAGAATCGGACTAAAGTGGTCGTTCCTCAGCCAGCGGTCCGAACCCTTTTAGTGCAAAAAGAGTTGGGAAAGAGAAGAGGAAATTGGGTTATGACTCTACAAGAATATGATTTAGAGTTTAAGCCAGCAACCATTATTAAAGGACAAGGACTTTGCAAGCTAATGGCTGAAAGTCAAAATGGTGATAAAAGTTATTGGGAAAATGAGCCTGAAGTTCACATGATCGACATATGTCCCACTTTTACAGCTCCAGAATCATGGTATAGAGACTTGATACATTATCTCCAGCAAGGTTATTTGCCATAACATTGAAGTTCAAAGCAAAGATGAGCACTACAGTTGAAATCACCATCCTATCAAGTAATTGATGGAGTTCTTTTTAGAAAGAACTACGATGGAGTTTTTTCTGAGATGTTTAGAACATGAAGATGCGGCTAAAGTGGTTAAAGAGTTGCGTGATGGTCCGGAGGGAGGGAATTATTCAGGAGATACTGCAGCCCACAAGATATTAAGGTCAGGATACTATTGGCCAACCTTGTTCAAAGATGCAAATGCATATGTAAGGAAATGCGATACATGCCAACAAAGTGCAGGAAGACTTATTAAAGTGGCTGGGACATTACAACCAGTCATGGTTTCAGAACCATTTGAACAGGGGGGGATTGATATTATTGGAGAGATTAATCCTAATTCTTCAATGCAACACAAATACATCCTTACAACTATCTATTACTTCACTAGATGGGTGGAAGCCATTCCACTACGAAGAGTAAATGAAGATGCAGTCATTGATTTCTTGCAAGAACATATTATGACTAGGGTTCCAATTTCCCTGGTTTTTGACAATGCATCTTACTTTTCATCAATTAAACTTACATAATTCGCTAATGATAAGGGAATGAAGTTACATTACTCTGCTAATTATTATCCACAAGACAATAGATTAGCGGAATCTACCAACAGAAATATCATTAGAATTTTGAAGAAAACCATCGTAGAAAACCAAAGAGGTTGGCATATAGCTCTCCCAAATGCACTCTGGGCTGATAGAGTCACACTAAAGAATTCCTTAGGTGTATCACCTTACACTCTAGTTTATGGAAAAGAAGCCATTTTGCCACCAAAAATTTTACTCCCGGCCTCACAATTACCCCAAGCTTCAAGAGGATCTAGCAGTGGAGTTTTACAAGTCAGAATCAATACCTTGCTTAAGTTAGAAGAGTCTAGGCTCAAAGCTAAAGAAAGATTTAAACACCAGCAAGAGATTGTAAAGAGATGGTTTGAAAAGCGTAAGTCTGGAGATAAGAGTTTTGAAGTGGGAGATTTAGTCCTAAAATGGGATCACCCGCATGATGAAAAGAGTAAGCACACTAAGTTTAAACATCTCTAGGTCGGCCTGTTTCTGATTACTGCAAAGTTAGGATCATCCACGTATAAACTTCAGGATTTGCAGGGGTGGACAGAGAATCTGCCAGTTAATGGTTTGGTTCTCAAACCTTATTTTACTTGATTCTTTTGATTTTCTTTTATGTACATAAATAAACTTTTGGTTTTTACTACATTTTTTCCTTAGTTAGTCTTGCTTTATTTATGATTTATTGTTACCTCATTTCAATTTTTGAATAAACCAGCACAACCTTTAGTGTCGGTAATATTGGAACTTTGGGAAAACTGCAAATATTTTAAACTGAAAAGCTGCTTAATGAAGATACATGTGTTACGATAAAGATCCGTTAAGTCGATAGACTGTTTGAAGGGAGATCGTGAACACTTTGAATTCCTATTTACTCATGTTAAATAACTGAGGTAAGAAAAGTCTAGAATACTATTTTGGGGCTCCATCCACTCCACATTAAAATCTATCCTAGGGAGCTATCAACAATGGACCTGTGGAAAGGAAGCAGAGTGGACAGATGTATGGTATTTAAAATGATACCATGCCACAAATAATATCCAAAAGGCTTAAAAGAGTAAAAAATCCCAGAAAGAAATCAGATATCAAAAGACATACTGATTAAAATCAGTAAATAAATAGGATTGCCTAGAGGTTCCTCTCCGTCCGTGAGCTAAACACAAAATATCTCTCACACAAAAGGACACTATGGATGGAGGGACCTAAATCAAGTTTCAAAAGAAGAAGCAATCCAGGAAGACTCGAAAGGACAAAAGTCCAAAAGCATCAAAAGAACGCAAAAGGCATGGGAATGAGGAACAAACAAATATGTCTGTCCATACTCTGTTACGATCATGTGGTGTCTGATCTATAAGCAATTGAATGCATAAGTAAATGAACCCCGTATTTTTTTGGCCTCAACAAAGTTATCGGGACTTTGAGAACCTAGTTACCTTGCTCTAGTGGACTGTAATCAATGATAAAGTTCTATAAAATCCTTAGAAAGGTCTGCACATCTTAAAGAAATCTTCAAAAATTTTGGAATGAAGTGATTGAACAAAATACCATACAACGGTTTTTTATCTTAATAGTCTTTTTTTTTAGAGATCTGTGTTCGCCAGCTAGTCGCCAATTGTTGCTGCCGCAACCATCTCCCCAATTTTTTTTAGCATTTTAGCGCCCCCCTTTTATTTTGGAAGTTTAGTTTTGCTTCTTAGGCCTGTTTTGATCCAGCATTTATGGTTTGTTTTATCATTGGGAAAGTTCAAGAAGTATGTTTTATTCTAAGGAAGAAAAGGTATGTTGGCCGTTGCAGCGGGTGCTTATCGAACTTTGATCCACTACAGCGGTTGCTCATCAACGTTTGATCCGCTACAGTGGATGGTTGTTCAAGTCTGAGCCACTATGCGGCCATCCCTTTTCTTTTACTTTGCCGGAGTGGTTTTCGGTCCGCTACAGCGGGGGTTTGCAGAAATCCATGCCGCAATGGCGGGCGGGGTTTGGTTTGATTATCGTGGATGGTCCCATTTTGTTTGGCCCGCAACGACGAAAGATTATCAACCTTGGAGCCACTACCACGACTCACTCTTTTTATTTTTTCGTTGCGCTTAGTTTTGCGGTTCTTCGCTGCTACTGCGGATGGGGTCGCATTTTGAAAGTCAAGCTTCCTTCCTTTCTTATTTTTTCTGCTTCAGCAGACAATGTTGTGGTTTCTTTGCTGCAATGGCAGAGATGTTCTCTCACCATCAACCAATCCTCACTAGCCCGCTCCGGTGGAGGAGGTCCTAAACTTGGAGCCACTACGGCAAATGCTGCCCTTATTTCTTCCTGGCATCGTTCTGACCGCCGAGCCGCAAAAGGAGTGCGGGTATGTTATTGATTTTAAACCGCTGGTTGTGGTTGAGTCAAAATTTGTCAAGTCGTCGGTGTCGGGGCTATCCTCATTTTGACTTATTATTAACCGCCCAATACGATATGTTCGGTGCCAACGGTGTTTGAGGCTTGCACGCACAGGTGTAAATGCTTTCACCTACTGTCTTAATTGATTTTTTAACCCATGGAATGTCTATTTATACACCATTGGAAGTGGTTTTTACCAATGTTTGTTTTATGGTAAGATTTTGTGAGTTATTCCGTTTGAGATTTCGTGCGATTGGTGGAAATCACCTGTGGAGCTCACATGGTGCATCCTCACCGAGCATCTCCAACTGTGTGTCCAGTTTGTCGTCTGCCAGGTAGGTTTTCCACTCACCCTGTGTTGGTTTGGAATTTTAATATGCTTTTTCGAGCTGTCAGTTGTTGGTTTGGTAAGAAAGGGTGGATAGGTTTTCATTTTAGGTTAAAAGAGGATTTTCTCTTGCGTTTTTAGATTTCGTCATTGCCTTTTAGGTTTTAAAATCACCCTGGTCCCATTACCTGCTCTTAGAAACTCGTCAGTCTACTCAGAGGATTTTTTACCTTCGGACCATTTAGATCATGATGAGTCTCCAGAAGCCAAGTTTTCTCTGTCTCCAGCAAATCTTTTGGGTTTTGGGCATGGCATAGTATTTCCCCACTGATGTTGAGCTTGGTGTTTTGCGGCTAGGGTAGAGCCGCCTGGAAACTGTAAGCGATGAGGTTGTGTCCGTGAGCAGAGGGTTTTCCCATGCCTAGGGGTTATTTCTTGTTTCATTTACAAAGCTAAGAGCGTCCTAGTCAAGCTCGCCATGTCTAGAGATCTCTATTACCAAAGTTTACCCTCGCTGCACTAAGTTTGTGTTCCCTGTCCTGATGGATGAGAATGGCGGGGTAAGGCAGGTTGCTAGTTATGTTTCAGAATTAGTGTGCCTAGCATTTCATGATATGCATAGTTTTGTTAAAAAATGCGAAATGTTGAAACAAATTTTATCTTATTTTCAGTCACAGGTCATGCCAGACAACATGACAAAGACAAGGAAGAAAAAGGCAAAGATTGTAGAGTACGACTTGGACACAGAGGGCTCCCCCACACAAAGAGTGGAATTGATCTATGAAGATACCAAGTGAGTAAGAGGAGCAGAACCTGAATTTAAATGGGGCCAAATCTACCCCATGTTGGTAGAAAAAAGGGTTCGAGAGGCAAGGTTGTAAGACCTAGCCCTGTATGACAATATATTAACATATGGAATCACCAAAGTGGCTACTAGGCCAAAATTGTTCCCTTTCACAGAGGTCATCAGATCGATTATGCCCAGAGTGGATCTGGTAGGAAAAATAATGAACAATGTGGAGGACAAAGGAATTGCATCCTTCACACCAACATTTATTGAAAAGCATACACCTACCTACCTCAGAGATTAGTATGACAACCGAATGGGTGAAAAAATTAAAATTTGATTACATCGGTACAACCAGGATGATGGTAGCAAAGGGGAAGACATTTAGAAACAAGCAGTCCTAGGAGTATGAGACTGCTAATTTGTGTACCCCGTATAGAATGGTAGTACTGATGCTGAACAGGATTTTCAGTAGGGCTGATGGTAGAACCTATAAGTTTGGATGGATCCCACCGATCTACTATGTGGCCATGGAAGGAACGATTTTCAACTGGGTTGATATAGCACATGTACCTTCACTTAGAAGTCCTGATTTTGATAAAGATTTCATATTGTACACTTTCGCTTCTGATAATTCGCTCGCAACGGTGCTAACTCAAAACGAAGAAGGGGGAGATGAATTCCCTATTTCATTTATGAGCACTAGTCTGCAAGGTGCTAAATTGACAAGCAAGCGTATGTAGTATTTAAAGCAGTAAAGCAATTCAGGCCATATATACTTAAGAATCGAACTAAAGTGGTCGTTCCTCACCCAGCGGTCCAAATCCTCTTCGTGCAAAAAGAGTTGGGCGATAGAAGAGGAAATTGGGTTACGGCTCTACAAGAATACGATTTAGAGTTTAAGCCAGCAACCATTATTAAAGGACAAGGACTTTGCAAGCTAATGGCTGAAAGTCAAAATGGTGAGAAAAGTGATTGGGAAAATGAAGCTAAAGTTCATATGATCAGCATATGTCCCATTTTTACAACTCCAGAATCATGGTATAAAGACTTGATACATTATCTCCAGCAAGGTTATTTGCCAAAAAATTGGAGTTCAAAACAAAGAAGATCACTACGGTTTAAATCAGCATCCTATCAAGTAATTGATGGAGTTCTTTTTAGAAAGAACTACGATGGAGTTTTTCTGATATGTTTAGAACATGAAGATGCAGCTAAAGTGGTTAAAGAGTTGCATGATGGTCCAGCGGGAGGGAATTATTCAGAAGATACTATTGCCCACAAGATCTTAAGGGCATAATAATATTGGCCAACCTTGTTCAAAGATGCACATGCATATGTAAGGAAATGCGATACATGCCAGCGGAGTGGAGGAAGACTTGTTAAAGTGATTGGGCCATTACAACCAGTCGTGGTTTCAGAACCATTTGAACAGTGGGGGGTTGATATTATTGGAGAGATTAATCCTAATTCTTAAATGCAGCACAAATACATCCTTACAACTACCGATTACTTCACCAGATGGGTGGAATCCATTCCACTACGGAGAGTAAATGAAGATGCAGTCATTGATTTCTTGCAAGAACATATTATGACCAGGTTTGGGGATCCAATTTCACTGGTTTTTGACAATGCATCTTACTCTTCATTAATTAAACAGACAAAATTTGCTAATGATAAGGGAATGAAGTTACATTACTCTGCTAATTATTATCCACGAGGTAATGGATTAGCGGAATCTACCAACAAAAATCTCATTAGAATTTTGAAGAAAACCGTCATTGAAAACCAAAGAGGTTGGCATATAGCTCTCCCAAATAAACTCTGGGATGATAGAGTCACACCAAAGAATTCCTTAGGTGTATCACCTTACACTCTAGTTTATGGAAAAGAAGCCATTTTGCCACCAAACATTTTACTCTCGGCCTCCCAATTAGGCCAAGCTTCAAGAGGATCCAGCAGTGAAGTTTTACAAGTCAGAATCAATACCTTGCTTAAATTAGAAGAGTCTAGGCTCAAAGCTAAAGAAAGATTTAAACACCAACAGGAGATTGTAAAGAGATGGTTTGGAAAGCGTAAGTTTGGAGATAAGAGTTTTGAAGTGGGAGATTTAGTCCTAAAATGGGATCGCCCACATGATGAAAAGTGTAAGCACACAAAGTTTCAACATCTCTAGGTCGGCATGTTTCTGATTGTTACAAAGTTAGGATCCTCCACGTATAAACTTCAGGATTTGCAGCGGTGGGAAGAGAATCTACCAGTTAATGGTTTGGTTCTCAAACCTTATTTTACTTGATGCTTTTGATTTTCTTTTATGTACATAAATAAACTTTTGGTTTTTACTACATTTTTTCCTTAGTTAGTCTTGCTTTATTTATGATTTATTGTTACCTCATTTCAATTTTTGAATAAACCAGCACAACCTTTGGTTTCAGAGAAGATTGGAACTTTGGGAAAACTGCAAATATTTTAAACTGAAAAGCTGCTTATTGAAGATACATGTATTATGATAAAGATCCTTTAAGTCGATAGACTATTTGAAGGGAGATTGTGAACACATTGAAGTCCTATTTAATCATGTTAAATAACTGAGGAAAGAAAAGTCTAGAATACTATTTTGGGGCTCCATCCACTCCACATTAAAACTTGTCCTAGGGAGCTAACAACAATGGACCCGCGAAAAGGAAGCAGGATGGATAGATGTATGGTCTTTTAAATAATCCCATGCCACAAATAAAAGCCAAAAGGCTTAAAAGAGTAAAAAATCCCAGAAAGAAACCATATATCAAAACACATACTGATTAAAATAGGTAAATAAATAGGATTCCCTAGAGGTTCCTCTTTGTCCGTGAGCTGAACACGAAATGTCTCTCACACAAAAGGACACTATGGATGGAGGGACCTAAATCAAGTTTCAAAAGAAGAAGCAATCCGAGAAGACTCGAAAGGAAAGTACAAAAGCATCAAAAGAATTCAAAAGGAATGGGAATGAGGAACAAACGAATATGTCTGTCCATACTCTGTTACGATCTTGTGGTGTCTGAGCTATAAGCAACTGAATGAAGAAGTAAATGAACCCAATATTTTTTTGGCCTTGGAAAATTTATTGGGCCTTTGAGAACCCGGTTACCTTGCCCTAGTGGACTGTAATCAATTATAAAGTTCTAGAAAATCCCTAGAAAGGTCTGCACATCTTAAACAAATCTTGAAAAATTTGGAATGAAGTGATTGAAAAAAATACCATAATACAGTTTTGTATCTTAAAAGTCAGTTTTTTTAGAGATCTGTGTTCGCCAGCTAGTCGCCAATTGTTGTTGTTGCAACCACCTCCACAAAAAAATTTAGCATTTTAGGGCCCCCCTTTTCTTTTGGAATTTTAGTTTTGCTTCTTAGGCCTATTTTGATCCAACATTTATGGTTTGTTTCATCATTGGGAAAGTTCAAGAAATAAGTTTTATTCTAAGGTAGAAAAGGTCTGTTGGTCGTTGCAACGGGTGCTTATCGAAGTTTGATTCACTACAACGGGTGCTCATAAACGTTTGATTCGCTACAGCGGATGGTTGTTTAAGTCTGAGCTGCTATGCGGGCGTCCCTTTTCTTTTAATTTGCCGAGCGGTTTTCAACTCGCTGCAACGGAGGTTTGCAGAAATCCACGCCACAATGGCAGGTGGGGTTTGGTTTGATTATCAAGGATGGTCCCATTTTGTTTGGCTCGCAAGGGCGGAATATTATCAACCTTGGAACCACTACCATGACTCACTCTTTTTTATTTTTTCATTGCGCTTGGTTTTGCGGTTCTTCGCCGCTACGGCAGATGGGGTCGCGTTTTGAAAGTCAACCTTCCTACCCTTCTTATATTTTTCGCTTCAGCGGACGGTGTTGTGCTTTCTTTGCCACAATGGCGAAGATGTTCTCTCGCCATCACCTGATCCTCACTAGCCCAATCTAGCGGAGGAGGTCCTAAACTTGGAGCCGCTACGACGGCTGTCGCCCTTATTTCTTCCTGGCATCATTTTGACCGCCGAGCAGTAAGAGGAGTGGAGGTATGTTATTGATTTTAAACCGCTGGTTGCAGTCAATTCAAGGTTTGTCAAGCCATCGGTGTCAGGGTTGTCTTCATTTTGACATATCAGGTAACTGCCCGATATGATATGTTCGACGCCAATGGTGTTTGAGGCTTGCACATGCGGGTGTAAATGCTTTCACCTACCGTCTTAATTGATTTTTTAACCCATGGAATGTCTATTTATACGCCATTGGAAGTGTTTTTTACCACTGTTTTTTTTACGGTAAGCTTTTGTGAGTTATTCTGTTTGAGATTACACACGATTGGTGGAAATCACCTGTGGAGCTCACGTGGCGCATTCTCACCGAGCATCTCCGACTGTATGTCTAGTCTGTTGTCTGCCAGGTAGGTTTTCCACTCACCCTATGTTGGTTTGGCATTTTAATTTGTTTTTTTGAGATGTTAGTTGTCGGTTTGGTAAGAAGAGGTGGATAGGTCTTCATTTTAGGTTAAAAGAGGCTTTTCCCTTGCATTTTTAGATTTCATCATTTCCTTTTAGGTTTTAAACTCACCTTGGCTGCAATATCTGCTCTTAGAAACTCATCGGTATACTCAGAGGAGTCTTTACCTTCAGACCAGTTAGATCATGATGAGTCTCCAGAAGCCTGAGCTTTTCGCCGGCATGGAGCTCACCTGGTTCTCGTCATTGAGCGTAAATAGAAGCCGCGTTTTCTCCATTTCTTGCAAACCTTTTAGGTTTTGGGCATGGCATAGTATTCCCCACTGATGTTGAGCTTGGTGTTTTGGGGCTAGGGTAGAGCCGCCTGCAAACCATAAGCCCTGAAGTTGTGTCTATGAGCAGAGGGTTTTCCCATTCCTAGGTGTTATTTCTCGTTTCATTTACAAAGCTAAGAGCTTCCTAGTCATGCTTGTCATGTCTAGAGGTCTCTATTACCAAAGTTTGCCCTCACTGCACTAAGTTTGTGTTTCCTGTCCTGATGGATGAGAATGGCAGGGTAAGGCATGTTGCTAGTTATGTTTCAGAAGTAACATTCCTAGCATTTCCTGATAAAAAATGTGAAGTGTTGAAAGAAATTTTATGTTATTTGCAGTCACAGCTCATGCTGGACAACATGACAAAGAAAGGAAAGAAGAAGGAAAATATCGTAGAGTATGACTCAGACACAGAGGGATCCCCCACACAAAGGGTGGAATTGATTTATGAAGATACCAAGTAAGTAACAGGAGCAGAACCTGAATTTAAATGGGGCAAAATCTATCACATGCTGGTAGAAAAAAGGGCAAAAGCCAGGGTTGGAAGAACTAGCCCTGTACGACAATATATTAAGGTATGGAATCACTGAAGTGGCTACTAGGCTAGAATTGTTCCTTTGCGCAGAGGTCATCAGATGGATTCTGCCCACAGTGGATCCGGTAGAAAAAATAATGAACAATGTGGAGGACAAAGGAATTGCATCCTTCACACCAGCGTTTATTGAAAAAGCATATAACCTACCTACCTCGGAGATTAGTATGACAAGTGAATGGGTGAAAATTTTAAAATTTGATTACATCGGTACAACCAAGATGATGGTAGCTGAGGGGAGGATATTCAGAAACAAGTAGTCCGGGGAGTACGAGACTGCTAATTTGTGTATCCCATATAGAATGGTAGTACTAATGTTGAACAAGATTTTCGGTAGGGATGATGGTAGAACCTACAAGTTTGGATGGATCCCACTGATCTACTATGTGGCCATGGAAGGAACGATTTTCAAATGGGCTGATATAGTGGCCAATAGCCTATCCACTACCATTACTGCGGCCCAAGAAGGATTACATAGAAAGAAATCAGAATTTTACATGGGTTCCTTTTTGATAGATTGCATAATTTGCCTCCACCCATTTGAAAGGCTAAAATGGACATGGAAAGGAGGGAAATCTCCTATCTATACAGCTTATCAAATATTGTGGGGACTGTTGTTCGTTGATTGCACACCAGCAACAAAAACTTTCTGAAAGCTGTCTCCTCACTTAGGAAAGTGGGAAAAGTGTGACCTTGTGGGAAAGCACAAAGCCAGGTACTATCACCTACTCCTAGCTCCTCCATTTAGGCTAACTCCTAACGAAGTCAAGGGGGGTAGTTCCTAACAAAGAGTTTTCTATGTCTCAATGTTTAAGTTAAGTTTTTGATGCTTGGATGCGGATGGGTGTTGTTTAGGAGTTATTGTGATTAGAAATGATTAAAATTATGAATTTCAAGCACAAGAAAAAAGCAATCCACATTGTTGCATTGGATTAAAAGATGAACAATATATCAAGACTTTATACGATGAAGATGCATTCACAGATAAAGATTTAAATAAGCTAAAGACAAGTGATCTAGATGTAACAATCACGCATAGATTAATAGACCAGTGCCTTTATGTATTCAAAGCTCTGTAATGCTTTAAGAAATAAAACCAAGTCTTGAAATAAAACTAGTGGATGTAACGTTGTGCAAGTGCTCTTGGTATATTTTAAGTGTTTTAAATGGTCTTGTTTAGGGCTTCAACGAAAAGTTTCAATAGTCGGGAAAATCTTCCAAGTTAATCCGTTAGAGACATGACGACCCGCCTAGTATCTTAGGCTGGTATCGCAAAGATTGACCATCTACCTGAGACTCTAGACAGCGGGGAGTTCCAGCGCCTTTACTAAGAAAAAATTAGGAATTTTTCTACAACGTCAGTGCTTTGGTTAAGGATAAAAAATTTATTGTGTTTTTATTTACGAACTTAGCAAGTCTGTTCACCGTTCTGAGTACGAGCCCAACTCGAAAGTCAGCAGAGCATACTAGGTGAAGGATAATCAATGAAGTAAATTAATTAGGGGAATGTGAGTTGCAAAATTTTATTAAGTAAATTAAGTAAAACTCTCCGACGGAGAGCGCTCTTGACTTTGTCTTATGACAACAGTTCAAGAGACTTAGCTAAACTATATGCTTGATGCAAGGGTATGCAGTGAGAATGCTCTGTGATAGAGAGTGCTCTTGACTTGGACTATGACAAGTTCAAGAGACTTTAGAGATTAATTGATTAACTTATAAAACAATAAAAAGACTAATCTACCCAAGAATCTCTTTCAGTTTTTTTAAGCCTTAATCGGGAGAGCATGGGGGTAAGTAAAAACCGAAATAAAAGACAACTCTCCGATAGAGATCACTCTTGATCCACAACGTGAGATTCAAGAGATTTTGATTCCTTTTTATTTAATCTTTTAAATGAAATAAAAACAACCCACTCGCAATTAATCAAACAAATTTTCTTTTCTGAAGACTTTTATGCAAGCAAAAGGGAAATCAAACCTAATCTAGCATGAAAAATAGATTGCATGAGAGGAAACTAACGAGGGTATGCTAATGAATTAAATCTAACTTAAATTTTTTAACCAAATGAAACTAATTATCCATATTCTACTTTCATCATTTTACTTATTTGCAGGTATAAAGCAAAGTAAAGAAAAAAAACTTGAAATATGGACAATGGCGATACAGGCTTCCCCCAAATGGGCGAAGTGGGGTATGGGAGCCGTTATCCCACTTTATCTTTTATTAATTTTTTACAATGCCTTTTGAAGTTCGGAGTCCTTTTGTGGTCTTGAGAATGTCTTTAAGGCAACCTGGAGAATGGGGATGAAGAAGGGGGGAAAAGGAATGTTTCTTGGAGCTTGTATCTTTAATTTTTTGCCAGCATTTCCGCTTAACTTGTCATTAAAAGAGAAAAACCAGCGAGCTATTTTCGTGCAAAATGATCGATTAGACAATACAATACACTAAAAAATTACACTTAGTACTTAAGCAAAGATAGGAATTTTTTTGCTACTTCAAGTACTAACAAGATCTAAGTAAAATGCAAAAATTTGGCACTTCCTAGATCTAGAAATGAGAGCAAGTAATATGCAAACGATTAGCCTTATAGATCAGATTTTTACTTGCAAACATAAAGTGCAAAAATTGAAGAATTTTAATTTTAGGGTGAATAAAGGAGATAAAACCACTTGGATCTTGAATATTTGAAACCACCCTGGATCCCCAATAGCATGCAGTTGCTAGAAACGTATGCTTGGCTCCAAGAAAAGGAGATGCAACTTAGCTTAACCTTTTACTTGGTGCAGTGAAATGATCTGCAAACAAAGACTTATACACTTGCCAAAACGGGGATTAAATCATGTATTATTTACTAAATGAAATCACAAAAGCATGAAATATAACTGAATAAAACAATGTTCTTTTAGATTTCTAGAACCAAATGAAATAAAAAGGTAACTTGAAAGCTACAAATACCTATTCTTACGTACTTTTATAAGCCCTCTAAAGCATGTATTAATACCCACAAATTAGCAAAAGCAAAGAAATTGAAATAATATCACCTCATTAACCGCAACATATGCATCCAAGATCTACACAGCATGAGCCTCCAAAGCCTTTCTTTATTAAAATAGGTTGCATGAGAGCAACAAGCATTACAATATTTCACCAGAGGTTCTGTACATCAATCATCCACCCTGATAGAGCTGAAAGAGCCTCTATTTATACAAAGAGAGCCAGCTAAAACCCTAAAACCAAAAACCCAAACCTAACCGGCTCGGCACATAACTGAGAGCCCAAACTTGAGAATAAGTTGGTGTGAGTGAGGGGTGGCCTCCACCTAGGAAAGACGCCCCCACTCCCAACCCTAAACATCCAATACCAGCCACCAGACAAGCCACACGTGTGAGGGCGCAAGCCTTGAAGCAAGAGGGGCGTGAGCACTGTGAAGGAGGCATGAGCATGAAGGAGGTGTTAACTTGTGATGACGGGTGCTAAAAACCTTAGGGTTTGCACCCAACACCTTTTGCAATGAATGCCCTGCTCCGTAATGATCACTGGATCAATCACAACCTTCCAAATCACCAAATTCATGAGTTTAGCTAGAGATGACAAGTCTAGTAACTGAATGTACCTTTAATGCTCTTTGATTGTTGACTGAAGAGCATTTGTGCCGAGTTGAATCATCATAAATGCCCAATGCCATGTCATCTAGCCTTTTATTTTATTCAATTTGGTTAATTTTGGAGAGTTTTTTATTTTCTCCAAAATATTCATTTTTAATATTTTAATTAATAATTTCTCCGTAAATGACTTTTTTGAGAAATTATTAATTATGAGGTTAAATGAACTTCTGAAACTTTGAGATAGCTGGCTAGCTGATCATGAATGATTTTTGGCTTAAGGTTAGAGCCTTCAATCACTGAATTCGGGTTCCCGATGACTAACTTATTACAAAATTAAATTTTCCATTTAAATTATGGAAAAATTTAATTAAAATTTTAAAAAAATAAAAAATTTAAAAAAAAATAAAAAATTTAAAAAAATAAAAAAAATTTAAAAATAAAAAATAAAAAATTTGACGCATGTAAAAAAAATTCGGAGTTTTTTCTGAGGGTCCTAGTGACTTAGGATATGACCATAGTCTATTCTAATAATGTCTAGTAGGTTTATACATACTCAGTTGGGCTCTAATAACCCCCCAAGGCCCATAATTCAAAATCGGGCATTCCAATTTTGGAGGAAGTGGGAGAAAACCTCGTCAATTATACTCAGCTATAGCCAAAGCGTAATTGTCAAGGGAAAAAAACTCTCTGGAATACCTTAGTTGAAATTCTATGTCTTAGGAGACCGAGCCACTCAAACACCCTACTAGCACATTTTATTACAAACCCTGCGGGGCCATGGTCATAATTATTCAAAACAAAAACTAACTAGCCAAAATTGGCTAGGCACAAAGGTGGATCATCTGATACATTGGAAACAAGCATTTATCATGTTTGTCAAATGGCGACTCCTCAGGTAACCCAACTATGGTACAAATAAGTTGGCAACAGGGACATAAGTACCACAATCACTATGACTTGGTTTGTGAAAAGTTCCTGATACCTTTATACCAGCTAATTTTCTTAGAAGAGTACAAGTGATTATCTGAGGGAGCCGAGGAGTCGATCAAGGAATTCAAAGATTAGTTTTTCTTTGAAGAAGGCACGTACCTCAGGATGTATGGGAGTTGTAAAGCACCTTCATTGCTGCCCAGATGTGCTACGGACTACATAGTTCATAAGGAAGATGTAAGACAATTTTTCTTGGATGGCTATGGAAGCCACTTATTTGATCTTAAGAAAGTTGTGTTCCCACCGTTGTCATTTTATGAAGGGAGTTATAAGTTCACCGGAGTCAATAATGCTCCAGAATTTGTTAAAGAACTGAAAAGCTTTCATTTCGGAGAAAAAAGCTTTCACATGAATGAATCTGTTATCACTCCAAGAAACTCCTCTATGTTGCAGCTCGAGGATGCCTGGTAACTTAAATGTTTTTATGGTTTTCTACGTGGATCAAGTCAGGTGGCCTACATGACCTCACACTCTCAAGACATGCATGAAACTTAATCAGGGATAAGGCTTCTAACTACCACTATTTAGAGGTTTGATAATATGGTGCAGAGATGAAGAACTTATCATGTTGGCAGATTCACACACACACACACACACATATATAAATGGCTAATCATAATAAGGAAAGTACTTATAATTCAAATCATCAATATGTCAATAGGATGACAGCTATCAGACATCAATAAACTTGAATAACACATTTAAGCATAAGCACAGAATAAACAAGAAATGGAAGCTGAACATATGATAGCAAAAGAGCTTATATTAGGTCATGAGCAATATGAGAAGCTTGACAATAGTAATGGTCTACAAGTTCCTGAAGTCGAACATTTTCTATAACATAAGTCTTAGGCTTTATAGCCTTTACAAAAATATTCAGATCCTGAAAAATTGGATCTGTTTTACTAAAAATAGATCAAATTAATGTTTTTGCAAAATTAGGTCAGAAACCCTAATTTAACTACTAGTTTAACTAACTCTAACACTTGTTCACTCTTTGAACCTTTTGATGGCTGCAGTGAGTATTGGAGGAAACTTGTAACTGCTCTTCTGATGGATGAGCCACTGTTGGTTAAAATAGGTAGGGTTTTGTGACCCTCTCCTCTTTGATGTATCCCCAAAACTGGAACAGACCTCCTTTGATGGTGCACTTCAGCAAATTTCAGCTTTTACGCTTCATCCCGCTCTTTCCCAGGTGTTGGTGAAGTAAACTCTTCATTTTTCTGCTGTAACCTGCCCTGTTAGGTCAACTTTTGCCCTAAAAATTTGGCCAAACTGTTGAAAACTAAGGCTCAGAGATGCATTTGGTTCTCCAAATTTGTGATACTTGTGTATAAACTGAAAGAGGTTTTTGTATATTGGTGTTTTTTAAGAAAAAACCTCTCTCAGTTTCTTGAAATTCGTTTCCATTTTCTAGATATCTGTATTTCAAAAACACGTGTAAAACAGGGAAATTTTGAGATCCGAAAATTAGGGCTCAAAGCTAGATTCGATTCTCCCAAACTAAAATACCTGTAGGAAACATGAGAGAGGTTATTGTTCTCTGATATGTTAGGAAAAAAAAACTTCAAGCGTTCTGAAAAATGATTCTCCAGTCACTCAGAATCACTGTTTTAAAATGACACCTTTTCACATGAAAACGCCAATTTCAGTGGCTTAGAGCGCTCTGAAATTTTGGTCTTAGCTGTCGAAAGTCTGCTTTCAATGGCTTAGAGACCATTTTAAAACCATGCTTAGCCACCGAAACATGTGTTTTGAGTTTTTCAAGCTGGTCCTCCTTCCTGTTCCTTTTAGGTGGTTAATCATGCTAAATTATGACACGCCTCATGCTGATGAATTTGATTTTGATGGGCAGACAACCGTTTTCACTTTTCGTCCTTTTCTGTGGTTAAGAGTATTTAGGGTTTTGTTTGCTAGCTATCGAAAGATGAGCTTTCGGTGGCTAATGAACCGCCTCCATGTTCACCCAAGCCACCTAAACTTTCTTTCCAAAAGAACATGCGTAACGAGCTTTCGATGATTTAGTGTCTTTCCGGATCTCATTGTTTAGCTACCGAAAGGCAGGTCTTTCGGTGGTTAATGAACTGTTTGAAAGTTCGCCCAAGCCACTAAAAGTTTTCCTTTCCAAAAACATATCTCATTTGCTTTCGATGGTTAATGTCCTCCTGCAAACACTTGCTAAGCTGTCGAAACCAAAGCTTTTCGGTGGCTAATGAGCTGTTGGAAAAATCGCTTAAGCCACCGAAAACCCTTTCCTAGAATTTTAATAAGAACTTGATGATCAAGCTTTCCGTGGATAATCATGGTCCTGCGTTAAACTATTAGCTACCGAAAGCTAGGCTTTTCGATGGCTAATGAGTTATTGAAAATCTTGCCTAAGCCACTGAAAGCTAAAAATTTCAAATTTATCAAATAACAGAACATTAGATACCCCAAATTTGTTAGTCATTCCAATATCTTTCATAATATGACTCGAAATATTCATCCTATCAAAAATAAATTGTATGCGTGAACTTATTGAAAATAAATTTATTTTGGGAGATAACAGACTCACAAGGCAAAGTTGCAGCCCATCGAGCACTCCTTAAGGTAAATTTTGAATAGACTGACCATGTGGACAAGGAGAATAGGTATACATAAATGTTTGTAGCATGACAACTTCAAATAAACGACTAAGAAGGAAAACCACGACAAGCGAAGTGAAAAGCAGTAGCAGCAGTCTACCAGAATCAAAGGGTCAAGAAGAAGAAGTTGCGAGGAAAACAAAAGAAAAGACTGCACACAGATTGGTAGAGGGAGTGAGAAAGCTTTTACCTGGAGAAGCCCAGAGGGAGAAAGAAGAAGAAGAGGCTGCCAGAAAAAAAGGGAGAGGAGGTTATCCTGGAAAATATTACCAAGTTAGAAAAAGCAATAGATCAGGAAACTCAAAATCCAAGGCATGAGATACAAGATCAAGAAAAGGACACAGAAGAGCAAATAAAGAAAGATAAAGAGGATCTGGATGGTGAAAATAAGGGACAGAGTCCTGCTCGAGACAATTCGGAGAATATCCCATTCACTTCCAACAATATACTCACCGAAGGGCATCTCCCGATAGTTGGACTTGGATTGGTGCCATATACCCCATCTAAACAACATGAAGTTGCATACTTGTAAGACGTGTATTTTGATCCCAAAAGGAAAGCCATAGTATGGAAAACTGAAAAGACTTTGAAGATGGGAACTCAACCTGGGATCACCATAGTGACCGAGAAGATGGTCGTGAGAAATGTAGAAGAGGATCCCAAGCAAATGGCCTCCATGGGTGTTGCAACTGCCACTGCAAATGCTCATAATATTAGTAGGATTACTGAAACTATTGATCAATATAAATGAAAGATGGTAGAGATGAAAGAAGTTCTGAGAAAGGAGGAAAAGGTAGTCCGAGAGTCTAAAAGAAAATACAAGGCCACCCTTTCAGATTATGAAAAGCTTCAACAAGATTACCAAATCCCGGGGGAAGAAAGGGATAATTTGAAACAGGAAAACATAATTTTCAACAGGAAAAAGCAGAAGTTAGAGAGCAAGGTAGCAGAAATGGAATTTCAGAAATCAGCAGTTGATCAGCAGGCAGAGGAGCACAAAGTTCGAATCTCAGAACCTGAAGCGTGGAAGAGTTCCTTTGAAGTTCTTTTAAAGGGAACCAATGAAAAGAAAACATACATAGCACCTCTAAGAGAGCATGCTCTCTTACTTAGAAGAAAGATCTATCAAGTGCAGGTCAGGCTGGCGGAAGAAGTTGTTCGGGTCAAGCAAGCCAAATACCTACTGCAATAAATCTTAACAGTGGTTACTACATTCAAGGAAAGAACCCAGGACATTGTTGAGATTCTACAGGGCCAGCTGACATGGCTGGAAACAAATACATAGCACCTAGAAAACATGCCTGAAAAATGTCCGAAACAATTGCAGATCGAATGTGATATTGTAAATTTCAGCAGTAGAGTTGTTGAGAGGTTGATAGAAGCAGTGGAGAAGACAACAGACAAATGTGCAGAATTATTCAGGAAAATGTTGATAACTTACAACAAATGTTTGACTCCTTTAGCACTAAGGCTACAAGAATTTCCAGAGCATGAAGAACATTTAAAACAACTGAATGATAAGCTACAAGAGGATGAGTTAAATATTCAGCTGGTTAAAGGTTTAGATACAAACGTGGTAAAGAGTCTAGTGGCCCAAGCAGCAGTTAGTAACTGTCTACTAGAAGATCTGTTGAGAGTGACTCTTGCAAGAATAGAAGACATAAAGGGCCAGTTATCCAAACATGAGGTCACAGTCAGATTTTTAGAACCCACAGAGTTCGGGACAATTGCCTCAGATGCTTCAACCTGGAAACAATTCGTAGATAGTTTAACTAGGTCCACTTAAGTAGTTTGTCTTATTCACACATGGACATGTCTGTAATATTTTGTGTTTACTTTTTGAGCACTAAAGACAAACTTTATGTAACTGAAAGTTAAGGAAGCCCAAAGGGCAGGGAGACCAAAGGTCATTTTGTAATGTATAAATATAGATAGATCGAATAAGAAAAAAGACTTTTTCACTGGCATAGTTACTGAAGCTTGTTGTAAGAAGAACTATTTCCTTTTATAATAAAGAAGATAGCATTTTGCTGGAGAGAGTATTGCATAAGCCTCAAAGCATGTTGTGCAAAGTTGAATAAAGAACTATTTCTTTTTTAGCACTGTATACAATCTGTGAGATCGTTCCTAACCCTTTGAAATATTTATGTGTTATGACTTATTTTATGTTATGTGATGAATCTTATGCAATAATGAATGATGAATGTTTTAACATCATTGAGCTATCTCGGTGTTAACTTTCTGTTGTATGTATGTATCCTAGATTTATCAGTTATCTGTAGAGTTCTTTATGCAAACAATACAGTACATCATTCATCTGTTTTAATCTTAATCTTACTCCCTGGGGATAGGCTAGAATAGATTTAGATTAGTGGTTTTGTTTCTATTATGTGCATTTAATCTAGGCACTTGCATTTCATACATAAAAGTCAAAATATATAAACAGTGGATCGGGCCGCAACCTGTAAAAGAGATTTAAGAATACATTTTAACTCAACGGTAGTCGGACCGCAAAACTGGACGGATTCCCCATACCAAACAATAAACGATCTATTTTGGGAACGGTTATTGGGGAGAAGCCCTACTGTTGGTACCTGGGATTTTTCCAGGCATCAACAAGATCCTAACTAAGATAATAAGATTTAAGAAAAACTAACATTCTCATATGACCAAGCTACTAAATCTTTGGGGGCGGGTAAGTTCTCCATGTGGCATGGGTCTTATGTGGTAAAGCATGTCCTAGAGAAAGACGCCTATGAGTTGGAGGAATAGGAAGGGAATTCCTTGGCGAAGCCTAGAAATGGGCTCTATATGAAGAAATAATATTCTTAAAATTTATTCGAGGCCGATATATTGTATATTGTTGTACAACTTATATAGTACGAGATACCCAACACAATACCACATGTATCTAGTTGAACCACATCAAATTCAGCTTCATCTACAAACTTGGATGTTATTGCAAACTTTAGATCACATTGCTTTGTTATTTGAAATATTTTATCTTTGCATACCCAACCTAATGGATAAGGTTTCCTGTTTGGTTTTGTTGTTAATCCCAACTGCTTAACTACTTCTTTTGAAATAAGATTAGCTTAGGATCCACTATCTATGAGTGTGTCGATCTTAGTTTGTTTTGTAATTACCCTTATACGAAACAATGCAATCCTTTTTCGATATTTAGAACTGACATGATCTTTAGAAGTAGAAACACATGAAGAACCAATGTTAGAATCATTTCCAACAATAGCTTCACCTTTCACACCTACGATTGTTGTATTTTTTTGTCTTCAAAATCTGATCCAAGGCCCTCAGAGATAACAATGGCCTTTTTCTTCCCTTTCTGATCCTTAAACCACTTCGGTTTCAATTCTAGATGTAGTACCCAACACTTTGGTTCTTCGTTCCCTTGCTTTTGATAATGTCAGCATGTATGCCTCTCATCACTTTTCCTTACTATAGTTGCATGCTTATCTTTCCCTTTTCCCTTACCTTCTTTCGACTTGCTGGATTCAATTGATGAAAAGTTATCATGAGTATTCTTCCCTTTGGATTCAATGTGTGTAGCTTGCACACATACCTCATCAAGGTTAGTAGGATTAAACATAAGTATTGTATGTCACAAATAACTATGTAATCCTCCAATAAACTTGATAAGAGTTTCTTGAGTGTAAAGAGGTATACCCAAAATCAAATCTCTATTTCTGAATTCATGAGTGTATTCTTGTACATTATGACATTTACCTTGCCTTAAGTTTTTCCAATCCATCATGGCTTGTTGTATGTAACCTAATGGGTAGAATTGCTTCTTTAACGCAACAATAAATTCATTCCAGGAATAAATAATTTTACCTTTTGTAAGGAGGTCTTCTTGTGTCTTACTCTCCCACCAGATGAATACAATGCCTCCAAGACTGAGAGTAGCCAACTGGATCTTTGCATTATCATCTGCAAGCTTTTAGATATTGCCATACACCTAAATCTGCCTAATCTAGTTATCCAACTTTTATGTGTTAAGTTCAGCATTATATGTAGGCAAATCAAACTTAATATCAAGTTTCGAATAAGGTTAATCAGACTTAGTCTTATCATGTTGTTTCTTTAGATTTGACGAAGCACTACTGGAGCTTTCAAAACGAGAATAAGATGGAGAAGAAGGCTCATAAGGGTCTCCTCTTTTTCCTAAAGCATTATCCTCTGCTTTCTCCTTCTTCGTTTTCTTCTTTTCCAATATCTCTTGATAATTTGCAAACATTTTTTCTACTATGTCTACCATTTGATAGAAAGCCTTGTGGAAATCCTTCTCATCTTCTTCTTGGTAGTCTTCATCTACCATTTCCTTTCTTCGATGTGCACGCCCAATCTCTGGATCAAAAGTCTCAAGTTGGCCTTCACTTCGCTTAATCCTTTATCTAGTTAACATTCACACTATGCAATTCCCTGGTTAGTCTGCTCTGATACCAAACTTGATCCGAAAATGACAGGATCTACTAACACTTAAATTTGCATGTGAATTCTTAAACCAATTAACTTATAAAAAGACTTGAAAAAAAAGCTTATCAAAGACTCATAAATAATTGAAAGAATATAAATGAACAAATAATGCAAACCATAAGAATGTGGACATCGTATGATAATGGAGTTCGTCCCTAATGGATTATGTCTCCGGCTCCAGCTCCAATGAGGGTCGATCTTATTAATCTTCAAAATGGTTGAATAGGTACAAAATGCTTTCTTCACAACTTCTACAAAGAGACTTAGGCTTCAACAATGAAGTCATATCACTCTCCAAAATCTTCGAAGAGTGGCTAAAAAGTGTCTTACAAAATGAGCAAAGCTTACAAATCCTTCAAAGGCACTTTGACATCATATCACCAAAAACTTCGATGCATTTTCCAATGCTTTCCCATGGCAAATTACATTGTTTATATAGCAAAAAAATCCATGACCCACCTCCAAATACAAAGGGATTTACAAATATTTGATCCCAAACTTAATGTGATAAAGATCCATTTAAAAATGGATAAAATATATGCAAATCTTCTTAAAATACATTTTTGTATGTTGAAAATAATAAACAAAACCAAAATATAACATATATGGTAAATAAAACCATATAATAAAATCATTTTGTTTTAAATTTGGGTCAAAAGGGAGGCGCACCCATATTAGGGGATCGATTCCGCCCCAATTCAAACTTAAAAAATAATATATTCCAAATCCCATAACATAAGGCCCCTTTGGTGCATTAGTTGAAAGCGTTGGCATAGATGGAGAAAGTCATGGGTTCAAACATGTGGATCTCTCCCCTTATCATGTTTTTTGGCATAAGTTGTGGTTTGTTATGTGTTGGATCGACGATGGTGGTTGGTCAGGTGGCATAACAAATAGGTCCGAGGGGCCCTCGACCCACCCCTTTTTAAAAATAGAACACCATACAACTTCAAATAGAAGTGGCCCTCTATAGGGTTAAGAAACAACCAACATAGGAGGTGTCTAGGTGGATATTGTGGAGACTTTGGTGGAGAGGATGTTGGGGGTTTAATCCTCCCCGACTCAAATTTTAGAAAATAAAACAAACCACATGCCAATCAGGCTGCCACGTGGTACACCTGGATTGTTCCACCTCATTTGCCACTAGACTTGACCTGCCACATGGAACTCTATGGTCGTGGCACATCGACGCTATACATTTCATGTGTCACTGTTGCAATGGTGCCATGTGGCACCCCTTTTTTCCCAACTTTCATTGTTTTGCCGAAAGTTCAAAACTGAATAACTTTCACGTCCGATGTTCGTTTTGCACAAAACAAACATTACCGGAAATCTCTCACCGAGCTCTACGCAGCTGCAAGATTATATTCGCATTTTGAAGACTTTAATTTTGATCGATCTCAAAGATCCTCTTGGATCAAAGACATCATGGATGAGTGCAATAATTATTTTTTGGATTCTCCCAACAACTTATTTTTTCCCCATATGAATGTTCCTCATCTTCTAAATAGTTATCCAAGAGTCTCCATAAACTTGAAAAATCTTGATATTTAATTTTGCCATAATTTATATTCCTTGCATTAAAGCCACCCATTATGCCTGGTTGTTTGTCTTGATGCCCAGTCCCTAAGCAAATGGATGTATCTTTTTTCCTCTGGGGTAAAAAATACCCACCCCCCTCGACGCCTGCCTCCCCTGATGTATGCCTTGCACCTTCAACATAGGAAGGCCCCTTAATATTTGAAGGGACCAATGACACGTTGGGATGCTGATCTAGAGGATGAAAAATATGAGGATGGAACTAATGATGTGCAACAAGGGTCAATTGGGGCACTATTGAGCATTTTATAAGATGCAAACAACTTTGATATTGATAATGGCATTCACATAGATGATGTTGATACTTTTTTGTAGCACATGGATGTAGAGGGATGAATAGAGTTTGGTTGAGAATGAATAATGGGTAAGTGGCTTAAACCTCAAGGCTTGTTTCATCTCTTTTTATTTATTTTTCATCATGACAACATTGGCTCTTTGGGTCTTTGTTATTGAGACTACGATGAATGTAATTAAGATCTACATGGTATATCATTATATTTCATTTTGATTTGGACATTAATGATGATATAATAAGAGATACAATGATGATTAATTCTCCTATTTTTAATACCATTTATAAGTTGTGTAATCGTTAATTGTATCATGGATGTCATTGCATCAATTGTATACCTTTGGGACTAATTGTGTATAGTAAAAACACCTAATCTCTAGGGTTGGACTAGTTGGTCAAGAGGGGGTGATGATATTTTCTCCACTAGAGTTTAGTTCCTCCCAAGAATATGGTATGTTTCAGTTGTGAAATCACAAGCATGCCATTGATGTTAAGATGGGTTTAGTGTAGCAGTCCCATACAATGTAACTCAACATCTCACTCTTTGATAGGTATTGGGTGCTTGGCACTTGAGTGCAATGAAGCATCTTATAATACTTCCATAATACAAAAGTTTTAGTGTTTTTGATATTTGATACACTCCATCCCCCTTGCAATTTGGGGGGTTTATCTTTGTGATAACATTTTGTTCCACATCAACACTCTCATTATAATTGGGCATGTGTAGTGTGGATAATACCACATGGACAACATTTTGAGATGAATGTGGTTTACGAGGCATTACCCATAGGCAATGTTTACCAATTAAGGCACAACTTTGTGGGGGAGGTTCGTTAGATTTATGTGACAACATCCTCTCTCACAATGATTCTAACATTACTAGTGATTTTAATGTTATTCCTTGTGGGTTCTCTTTGTATAACACCATATCCCTATGAAAGGATTTGTTCCACTAGGTTAGTACTCTCTTCTTATTACAACGACATATCGTATGAACGGATTCCGTTCCACCACATTAGGATTCTCTTCCTCCTCCACAGTCCCCTAGACTATCCCTGTGTCCTCGTCAAAGGATTTAGTTGCGCCACATTGATACCATGCTCTTCCTCCTCAACTTTGTGGAACATTGATTACAAGTTTAATGGGTGCTTTAAGTTAGGAAATCTCTTAGATGCTTCTTTAAGCAATGACCACCTATTAAGAGGTGGGACATTGTGTTGTAGTTATAGCATGTGACCTTCTAATCTGACTTGATGACTATGCAATGTCTGTTGATAAGAACTCCTTATTGGGGCATGTCGACCCTTTAAACATAAAATATATCACTTAGAGAAATCTAACCTTGACGAATACATTAAAAATCTTCCTTTAAATTACTTCTTAAGTTCCATTTTAACATTTTTCCTCGATTTAACTAATAACAATAAAGTCCATTTAAATTAATTTTCACATGGGAGTGCAGTATTAATTTATGAATGGCATTATAAAACCAAAGGTGAAGAAAAGTCACAATAATTATAAATTGTGATGTATATTATGTTGTTGTATTCCCAATTAAGTCCTCTAGGGCACACAGTGAGGGGCTTGTTGGCCCGGGTTCATTAGTGGGTCTGAGCAAAGCTTCTTGATTTCCAAAAAGGTTGAATATCTAGACTTGTAATTTATGGTGATTTTTTTTTTCAATTTAGAAGGCTTCGAAGCTTATACTTCATTTAATTTAAAAAACCCACGGTTCATTTTTTATCATTTGGCCTAGGCAGTCCCATGGTGGCGGGCAACAGGCTACAACAACCGGGGTGAGTTGGAGGGAAAAAATACATTTCATTCTCATATATGAAATATGAACACGTGGGAATCTTTTCCGTGTACTGGGTGTTATATTTTCACATTCGGGCCGTTTCGCAGTGTTCTCAGCAGCTGGGGTGACTAAAATTGATTTCATTCGAAGCAAGCAGAGACAGCAGCAGTCTTCTTATAGATACTACAGAATGGCATCCTCTGCGGACTCACAGGTATTTTCGATTTTTTTATTCAGTTCAATTTTTCATGAGCAACATAAAGCAGTTACAAGGAACACGCAATAGAACCAAACCGATGGGCAGAGATGATATAATTGGATGTTTGCAAGCATTTCTGTAACAAAATTCCCACAATATACTGAGACTATTATCGAGAAACGGCTGCCTTCTTTGAATTCAATATCCATTTAATGGTTCTCTTCTTTACCGGCAACAGAGATGTTGAATTCCAGAACAGCTCTAATCCCGTTAGCTTTACCTTTAACCACAACTGTTGCCACGAGAAAACCACACACAGGGTTGCCTCATTGCCAAATAGAAGATTTAAATGACAGAGCGAAGATTCCACAAGACCGTAGTAAAATGGAAGATATTAGATTGAAAGTTAGGTTGGTAATATTATGCTGGCTATTATATTTTTACAAGATTATAGCAGTATAACTTTATTGCAATGGAACAGAAGAAAGAGTACACACAGAAACAAAGAACACAAGAGTTTATCTTCGGAAACCCAACAGGGAGAAAACCAAGCAACCTTCGTATAGAGATGATCAATCCCTAGAACAGAGTACAAGAAGAGAGAGAAAGAAGAAAACCTTTCTATTGAAAAACCCCAGAAAAAAACTGTTTCTCACTGCTGGAGCAAACTTCTCCTAGACTAGCGAACTTGCTTGCCTAGCTGTATAACAAATGAGGCGTCCTGCCTCTTTATTTACACATTTTTAAAAACTGGCTTTTAACCCTTAACTGGGCCGACTTGTCTAACTCATTGGAGCTGACTTTCTTTGCGGGAAAATAAAAATAGTAAAAATAATTTTATTTTAATTCTAAAATTCTCCAAGGTTTACATTAGTTTTTTCAAGGGTTTACATGAATGATTATATTAGTATGATCTCTTGTAGGAGGTACAAAACAATTTAATAAAATTAAAATAAGAATAACTTCCAAAGTTGCACAAAATCCAACACTAGCTCTCAACAAGGAAGGTATTCTTCGGATGTGAACATCATCAACATCATGATCATTTGGGTCTCTTCTATACGACACACATGTCTTGATCATCTCTATACATACTGAAGGTTGTCCACATGATCTTTGTCCATCGAGAGGTGTCATCATGCATCTGATCTACTCAGTCCATCGATGAATCTATCAAATCTGCAACTCTGCATAGTCCATTAGAGAGTCATCATCATCATATGTCTGATACACACAGTCCTTCAATGAATCCATCAGCTCTCATAGTCCATCGAAGAGTACTGCAATGAATGTCACATGTACAACCAGTCCGTCTCTACTGCTGATGGGGATCCCCCATACCTAGCTGAGAACTTGGAAGACAGTGAAGAATAAATATCCCATCCCAAGGATTGATGAGTTCATGGATGAGCTCCATGGGGCAAAGTTCTTCTCAAAGATTGATCTTAGATCTGGTTATCATCAAATTCGAATGAGGGAGGAAGACATACCAAACACTGCTTTCAGATGCCACCATGGTCACTTTGAGTTTGTTGCCATGCCCTTTGGATTGACAAATGCTCCTACCACATTCCAATCATGCATGAACAATATCTTCCATAAACAACTTCGTAAGTTTGTGTTAGTTTTCTTTGATGACATTCTTATTTACAATAAAACAGGGAATGAATACTTGCATCATCTAGAAGTGGTATTAAAAATTATGCATGATCAATCTTTGTTTGCTAAGCTGTCAAAATGTGAGTTTGGTTTGACAGAGCTTTTGTATCTTGGACACATCATTGGTCAAGATGGTGTGAAGGTGGACACAAAAGAAATAAAAGCCATTATAGAATGGCCTCGTCCCATCTCGTCCCAAAAATCTCACTAAATTTAGAGGATTCATTGGGATTTGTACTTACTATAGAAAATTTGTGAAGGGGTTCTCCCAACTCACTTCACCTCTCACTGATTTGACAGAGAAGGATGCTTTCCAATGGCATGAAGGGGTTGAAAAAGATTTCCAAAGAATGAATTAGGTAATAAGCAATTGTCCTATTCTTGCATTGCTTGATTTTTCTAAACCATTTGTCTTGGAGTGTGATGCATCAGGGGAAGGAATTGGAGCAGTCCTAAAGCAAGGACAACACCCAATAACTTTC
Organism: Pseudotsuga menziesii; assembly: GCA_001517045.1. Taxonomy (NCBI): domain Eukaryota; kingdom Viridiplantae; phylum Streptophyta; class Pinopsida; order Pinales; family Pinaceae; genus Pseudotsuga; species Pseudotsuga menziesii. Next base: position 98,296 of record LPNX010933307.1, read on the forward strand.
AAGATTAGGAAGCTACAACCACGTGAGAAGCTTTACTTTGTTTATGATAAAGAATTGCTATCCATCATGCATGCTTTGATCAATTTTAGGCAATACTTGGTGGGAAACAAGTTTGTAGTCAAGACTGACCATAACAACTTAAGGTACTTCTTCACTCAAAAGGATCTAAATGAAAGGCATCAAAAGTGGGTGAGTAAGATTCAAGCATTTGATTTTGATATTGAATATGTGAAGCGCAAGAATAATGTGGTAGTAGATGCGTTATCTAGAAGACCTTCTATTTTTCTAATGGATGTTGTAGAAGATTGGAAAGCTATATTAGAAGTAGAATATGCCAAGGATAAGTTTTCTTGTGAACTTTTTGATGGGACTAACCATGATGATAGGTATAAGGTGTTGGAAGGAATCATCTACTACAAAGATATAATCTATTTGGTCCTGTTATCACATATACAGTAGCCGGGCTACCATATTCTATTTTTCAGATTCCAGTACACTTTTTCAGCTAGTTCCCTTACATATGAGATGCTGAGATGGGCATCTATGATGGATCACTATTTGATGATGGACTATAGTAGCTTCCCATGCCATGACTGAGTCTCAGGACACTCATATTTGAGGACTGATGTAGTCATTTAGCCATTTGCAGAGTAGTCAGTAGTGCCCAGATTTGCAGCATTAGTTTCTCATTGGACAGATGTTGGTTCAGATTGATTATTTACATGTATATGACTCGGCGGATATTATCTTGTGATTGGTTATTATTGCTTTTATACTCATTCTTGTGACATGTCTTAGCATCTAGTGTCATGATCTGGCGGTTATATAAATATGTGGACTTGGTTGTATTGATATTATGTATGTATGTCCCTACTTAGACTTAGAAGTTCTTGACCCATACTCATTGGTTTTACCCTCCTTAGGGAGAATAGAGGTGATCATTCCCACCATACTTTGGCTTGCTAGTGTTGGTCTCATTATTCACTATCTCCACCCATCCATTACCTTCCAGTTATGTTTGCATTCCGACCTACTACTCGACTTGTCGCATGGAGGACCTTTCCCCACTAGAGCCTCTTTGTTGGATAAGCTTCCCTGTTTATTTGTGTCTCGGCTTTGAGTTGCCTAGGTTGTGTTGGCTAAACCTGAAACAAATAGCGCTGCCATCAATACAATCTATTTGGAAATGAAATGAATATCTTATGAAAAAGCCCATTCATGAAAAGTAGTGTTTTTGAACATACATGGATGCAAGGCAAGCCTAATGAAATTGGCTTTGAAGTATATTAAAATGAATATCTTGTGAAAAACCATTCATGAAAAGTAGTGTTTTTAAACGTACATGAATGCATGAAGCCTCAATAATAAAATTCGTGTAATTAAAGCATGGACCAAGGCTATGGAAATTCGAAGGCCCAAAAAGCAATGGTTCTAAAAAATTTATATTTAAAGATTGCTGGCCTCACTTGTATTTGATTTGGATTGTGAGCATTTGTCAAGATGAATAAGCACCTCTGAACGTAATTTATCCATTTGTGAGACACTGCCATCCCCTGTGTTGTTGCTTGTCCAGCATATGCTAGAGTGAATATCCTCTTTCCATATCCAAAGTGTCAAATGTCAAGTTGGTAATAACCCTTTATCCTAACCATTTGATTTCTAGCCCTCACCCTTCACTAGCAAATCGATTACAACTATGAAGTGAAGTATGGTCTTGAAAGTCTGGTCGAAGTTATAATTAATTAAAGAAACTCTATATTTGGTTGATAGATCGCTAGTGAAATGATTGCTACTTGTTATAATTGTTATTTGAATGATTTGTAGAGCACGTCTTAACCTATAAACACTTGCAGGAGATTGATGTTAGCCTGGGTTTTATTATTGATTGTTCGATCAGTTACAGATTATTATTTTTATCTGTCTGGGCATATTGGACATTGTACCTAATCATGCAGAGATCTGTAGGGTGTATGAGTATGCACCTTAGATGGATTTGGGTTTCATGAGTCCAATGAGATAATTTATTTTCAGTCTCAGGGAGTTACAGTGATGATTTGTCTCAATATACCATTCTGGTGCAGTTTTGCCATGCTGAGTGGCTTGTCAGAGCAGAGAGGTGATTTGATTGGTTCACCTAGGGCGCTGTATGAGGAGGGGGTGGTCCAGCCACTTGTTTTTACCATTTTACCCCCCTCCCAGAGAGCTTGGTGAGCTCAGTTTGACAACGCTGACACTCTATGAGGCAGTTTGGGCCATATCACGTTTCTCGAGGCAGATTAAAAATAATAAAAATGGCTACTGAAGAATTTGATTTGGGCTACTGAGGCAAGGAAATGGCATGGGATGAGTTTTGATGACGAGGGTGATGTCTTCTGCTCCTTCTCTGACAGGTTCAACACTTGGATGGACCCACATCCATCTCTTCGGCATATTTTATTTTCTAGAGCTTTTGGAGGCTCACGATTACCTCAGAGAGGCACTATTTTGCATTTAAAAATTATATTTATTTTTATTGTGCCATGGGGACACACTAGGGGTGTTAGTTAATACCCCCTGGTCCCACCATGAGCTTTATTCATTTTTATTGAGTGGGATCCCCTCTCCTAGGGTGATTTAGTCCATTGATGTATTATATTATTGTATTGATCCATGTACTTTATGTTAAGCTCATCTCAACCGTTGATTAGAATATTTTGCTCTTTTAATCTTAGCCATCCATTTGAAAGGTGGTTAGGAGTTTGTTATCTCTCATTCCTATTTAAATGAGAGAGCTTCTCATTGTAAAGGGGGGAGGGATTTAGAGATTTTTGGCTCTGGGCTATTGGAATAAAAATACTTTCTTGGGGGATCTTGGAGTTGGAATGCTTGTGGTGATTGTAAATGCTTCTTCCTCTGCACTGACAGACATTGGTGGCCATCTTGATTTTATCTTCAACTAACATTGTTTTGCAGGCAAAGAAGACGTTTTGGAGGGGTGAATTGGTGGGGAGGCCTACCCTTCAAGCTTCAAGAGGACGTTTTGGGTGACAGGGAGTTGTTTTGTCTTTTGTACCAACAATTCATGTTTCTCATCTCTTTGTATGCATCTCTTTTCATTCTTGATTGATTGATTGATCTTTGTGTCCTTGATTGACAGGAATAGGAAAATCGATTGGTTGAAGGAGGCAAAACATTGGCAAGAAGGGCTCATCAAAGTTTGGCATTTGATCTTTGTGGGAAGTAATCCTCGTCACAAGCCTCTTCCATCTTCATCTTCCAGGTATGTTCTATGAGGTATGAAATTCTTCTATCCTATCCATTTATTCTCTTATATCTCAAAACCCTCATTGATTAAAACCCTTATTTTTCACTTATTCCTAGATCTACTTGGATCTAGCTTGTCTTTGGGAATAATAAAAAGAACCCACATCTATAGTATCCACGGCAATTCGGATCTGTAGTTTGGTGGCAATCAGGTTTTATTTGACACATTTTCCAAGGCACTTAGCCTTCCTTGGGTGAGGTCGCACTCCTTGGTTGGGTGAGTTTTGCTAGTTCTCTCACTTGGGTAGGCGAGATCCCGCTTGATTTGCACTCCTCTCATTTGATAACCTACCCCTAGTGTTTCACTCCTTTGATTTTTGCCTTGTGGGCCCCATTCCTCATTTTGAGGGTTGTGCCCCACTTGGGTCATTGGGTGATGCATTTTCAAGCTTAGATCTATGGAGATCTAGCCTACCTTGGGGCATGCCACTTAAAACCCACCTTGATAATTGTCTTAACTACCCCGATCTACAATTTGGCATAATTTGGACTCCATTTGCCCCTCCATTTAAAGGCACTAGTCTCCTTGGGTCAATTCACACTCCTTGGAGATTATGTCATATGCTAAGATCCCATATGTGGGTATGTCTAATTTACCTTGAATCCATAGATCCACATCATCAAACACCCCTTAGCACCATATCACCCCTAATTTGACCTTGTGGGACCCATTTGAATCATTTCCCTATTTTAAGGTAGTGGGCCCTACTTGTGTATTTCATGGTGTTAGATCTATCTCTTTGGTCCTCCTAGGTGGCCTAACTCATTCATTGGTTGAAACATTCCTAATATCTTAAGGCTCTTCAACCATACTCAAAGTCTTGGGCTCACCTAAGCTTGCATTGGTTTCCATAACTCAATTTACACACTCCCTTATGAACCTTTGCTTTGGCTAATATTCTTTGATTGGCTATAGGGTCTCCCCCTTGATCTTGTCTTGACTAGATCTAAAGTGAAGAGTGCCTCAGTTGACGTGACTCCTAGCTTGCATTGGGAACCGTTGCACTTCTTGGGTCACCTCTTTAGTTGTCCATCTCCTCTACCGTCTCGGATGGATACCTTTAGGGACAACTACAAAATGTGTGATCACAGGTCCCTGGTTCGAGTTTGAAGGAGAAAGTCTTGAAGAGAGTTCATGATTCTCCTCTAGCAGGCCACCCTGGTTTCTTCAAAACATATAGAATGTTGAGAGAAATATTCTCTTGGAAAGGGTTGAAGAATGATGTTCTGAAATATGTTAATGAATGCCCAACATGTTATCAAAACAAAGTGGAGCACACTCATCAAGCTGGCCTCTTACACCCCTTGCCTATTCCGGAACAAAAATGGGAGAGCATTTCCATGGATTTCATCACTAGTCTACCCAAAGTACTTGGTAAGGGTTGCATATTTGTAGTGGTGGATAGACTTGTTGCCGCCTCTCATGCACTTGGGGGGGAATTAGCGCAGTAGAAATATTTAAGCTCCTAAGTGTGTCCTTGGGGGAAAGTCTCGAGTCAGGTGCTGTCACCTGATCCTGACTCCTCCTTTTAGGCCACTCCTAACGGAGCCAAGGGGGGTAGTCCCTATGAAAGAGTTGCTAAGGCTCTTACTTTTATTAGTTATGAATAAATTGTTTTTGTTAGGAGTTTTGATAAATCAATACTGAAACAAGCTACTTGCAAGTAAAATTAATATAACAACAACATGAAAATAGATATGGCAATTATAACATAAATGACCTGAAAGAAAATAGTGCCAGTGCCGAATGGAGTCTAATGCTGCTGAAAGCTGTAAAAGTATTGCAAGTGGAGTCTTAGTCAGTTTTAAAGTTATTAAGGATGAATTAAGTTATGGGAAGGGGATTCTTGATATATTGTGAAGTACTGAGTGTTGTCCGCCGATTGCACACCAGCAGCAGAAATCTTTCGAAAGCTGTCTCCTCACTTGAGAAAGTGGGAGACGTGTGACCTTGGGGGCAAGCACAGAGCTAGGTACTGTCACCTACTCCTAGCTCCTTCGTTTAGGCTAACTCCTAACAAAGCTAAGGGGGGTAGTCCCTAACATAGAGTTTTCTATGGCTCAATGTTTAAGTTAAGTTTTAAGATGTTTTGGATGCGGATGGGTGTTGTTTAGGAGTTATTGTGATTTAAAATGATTAATGTGATGAATTGAGCACAAGACAAAGCAATCCATGTTGCTATCACCGGATTGGAAAGATAGACAAATATTTGAGAACTTCAAAATAGATAAAGCATTCACATATATGATTTATAGTCAAACATTCGATGGACAAATGGCCCAGATTATCAACAATGCGTAAAAGATAGGACCAGTGCCTATGGAGTCAACTTATCATAGATGCTTCGAGTGTAAATATGTGAATTCCAAAAGATGTCAGTGAATGTTAGGTTTTGCAAGTGCTCTTGGTAAGTTTTAAGAGTTTTTACTTGTGATCTTCGCTTATGATAGTTGGATGTCCTAACCGGTAATACCTTCAGTGGCTCCGTTCGAAGACATGACGGACCTGTCTGGGGTCAAAGGTAAGTGTTCAATAACTTAACTACCAGTGCCCAGATTAGGTAGCCCGACGCCCACACTTGGAATTTGCCCACATGCTTCGGTATTTATCGAACAATGCCGGTGCGTTGGTTATGGGGAAAAGTTTTAGTTAAGTTTCTCTTGTGGGGTTTAGAGATCCAATGCCGTTTCTGGGTATTCCGATCTAGGATCGGTCAGAGCATACTCCGGCAAGGAGGAAAGGGGGTTAATTAATTAAAAGGGGTGTGAGTTGCGAATTTTATTAAGTTAATTAATTAAAACTCTCCGATAGAGAGCGCTCTTGACCTTGTCTTATGACCGTGGTTCAAGAGACTTAGCTAATATATATGAAGCTAATGCAAGGATTATGCAAATCTAAAATGCTCTCCGATAGAGAGTGCTCTTGACTTGTGTTTTTACAAGTTCAAGAGTCCTACTTATGGATTATTAATTGATTAAACAAGCACAAGATGATATTAGTTGCTTAAACTCTCTGATAGAGAGCACTCTTGATCCACCTTATGGTGAGATTCAAGAGATTTAAGTAGTTGATTAATCTTAGAAAGATAAACAATTTAAATTGAATAATCAACTTAGAAGTGATGAATTAACAATTAGTGATCTAAGTGTGAGATGTAATGAATGATGAAAACTAGCACTACTCAAAGCATACACACAACACAAGCCTCCCCAAATGGGGGAGGAAGAGAGTGGAGACTTAAAAACCCCACTCAAACAGAGATCTTTTATTAAACTTTATACAATGTGCCTTAAGGAACCTGATCCTTGAAAAGACTTTTCAGATAAAGGTAAAGTAACTCTACAAAAATTATAACCTGTAAAAAGGAGAGTGCCTTGTATTTTTACTTTTGAGATCTTTTATTAAATTTTGAAAAATGAAAAGGGAAGAAGTTTGAAGAGAGTAAAAAGAACAAAAAGAAAGAGAGCTGAAACAATAGAAGATGAGAGAGGGAAAGCAAACAAACTAAGCAAGGATCAAAACCAAAGAAAGGGGAGAATATGGCAGCCAACTAAGAAGCTAAGGGATGAACAAAATTGAAGAAAACGGGACAACGAACAATGAAATAAGTGGCTGTCATAAAAAATGCAAAACGGGACAGCGAACAATGAAAAAAGTGGCTGTCATAAAAAGTGCAAAATGGGACAGCGAACAAAAAGTAAAAGAAATGGCCAAAAACAAGGTTAAAGGAAGCCCAAAAACTAGGGCAAAAAGAGGCAAACAAGGGAAGAAAGCTAGGGTACACTAGGGCTGTCCAAAAAGAGAAAAATGGATGATAAAAAGGTACTAACAGGGCAGCGATGAAGAAGAGGTAAAAGAAACTGTTAGAATAATCCTTCGGGATTATTGTAAATAAATAATTAATAGGAATTTGATTAGATAGGAAGCCAAACAGGCTGAGCGGAAGGTGAAACCCAACCGCCATGTACTTTGTATAAATACAGGCATTTGCATTGGAAATGAATATAGAATCGGGAGTTATTACCATCATGTGGTATCAGAGCCAAGCTCCATAACTCCTGCTTGCTCTGCCGGTTCAGCTCTGGCATATGCCCTCTGCGTCTTCTTGCCAGGAGACGTTTCAAAAGTTTCTGCCCACAGTCTGGAATGTGCTAGTCTGGCATATTCTCTGCGGGCATGCATTATTGAGATGTTTTACCAGTCCATTGTCATAAACCCTAAGAGACTTCGATCTGCGCCAGTCCATATTGTTGGAGAATGTGCCGAAGTTTGAGACTGTGTTTAACTGATATCTCACCACTGCGTTGAGAGACTGCATATTGATGCATTGAGAGACTGCATAAACCCTAATCTTTTTTTTACCTAATAAAGTGACTGCCATCGTGAAGGGTGTGCCTGCCGTGTGAAAGCTTAAGTTATTACCAGCGTGGAGATTGCGTTGTGTAACTGTATGGTTTTCAACCTGCGTGGAGGTTGCGCTGTGTATTGCAATCTGCCACGAAAGTGAACCCTTGATTCTGCTGCGTGGAGGAGTTGACCTGATCGTGGAGTACTGTGTGTCTTCAGTACTGCGTGAAGACTGATATTGTTGGCATTGAAGGCTGCGTGGAGACTGCGTGAGATAATGTATGATGCGTGAATGGTGAAGCTGTGTACCTGCGTTGTATGTTGAACCTGCGTGAAGACCAAGCCTGTTCTGCGTGGAGAAGAGATAGTATTGTAGACTGATAAAGCTGCCTGCGTTTTGGAGAAGCTCGTGAGTCTATATGCTGCGTGCGTTTATATGCTTTTGAGTATATATATATATATATTCAATAACCCTTTTGTTCCAATGAGCCGGCTTACAATACGCTGTATGCTGCTCGTGAATACCCATTAAAGAATACGCTGTATGCTGCTCGTGAATACCCATTAAAGACTACGCTGTATGCTGCTCGTGAATACCCAGTAAAGACTGAATTGTATGCTGCCTGTGAC